>WBNH01003458.1:2306-92981 GCA_013401255.1 Urocolius indicus | reverse complement strand
GGGGGTTCGGTTCGGCCGTGCCTGGGTGATGCGGGTCCGGTTCGGCCGTGTCGTGCCGGGTGATGCGGGTCCGGTTCGGCCGTGTCGTGCCGGGGTGATGCGGGTCCGGTTCGGCCGTGCCGTGCCGGGGTGATGGGGGTTCGGTTCGGCCGTGCCTGGGTGATGCGGGTTCGGTTCGGCCGTGCCGTGCGGGGTGATGCGGGTCCACACCTCCTTGCACGTCTCACGTGTTGTGGCGAGCAGCAGCGTGCGGGTGCTGCCCCTGCACCGGCGGTGCCCGCATGCTGCCCCGGTTACTGAAGAGCCACGTTGTACAGGTCTCGTAGGAGTGGGAATGGGTGTTATGAAGAGCATTTAAATGTTTTTCTCTCCGTTCTTATTTTTTCTCTTCTGCTTTATAACCATATTTCGGCTAAAGGTGAGTCACGGAACGTGCTGTCAAAGGTTCTTGACTCCTGGCGGCTAGCTTACCACTAACACCAGCGCCTGGCAGCGGGTGAGTGCAGACAGGGAGGGTGGCACCTTGGCTTTCACCTCAGCCTCACCATGTCCAGCTCAGAAGAGCACACCAGTTGCTCTTTGTCAGGGCTGCATTAGGTAACCAGTGCAATCCAGTCATCTCAGAGCATTTCTCTGCAGCCAGAGTCCCGTTTAAATCCTCAGCATCCCTTTCTTGCGCTCTTGAAGGGGAAAAGCCCAAATCAAAATTAGTGTTAATCTAAGAGACTTCTTCAGGTTTTTCCTGAGATGCTCCAAGAAGGGTTTTGCATGGGCACGTACAAATGGCAGGTCAGATGCCTCTAAGGTTTGGGTTGTCAGTTTGTGGAAGCCATCCAGGAGTTTTACAGGACACTGTGACTCGTGTTTGCAGTGCACAGCAGATACCACTGAGGTTTCTGGCAGGGATGTTTACAAGTCATGTGTGCTGTCCTCTCTGAGAACATCAAGGAGACACATTGGGTTCTGCATCTGTTGTATTTAAATACATCTGCTTGTGGTGATTCTGTCTGTTCTCTTGGTAAATGGAAGGAGGCTTTTAAAGAGAAAACAAACCAAAGATGAAACTGTAATAAAGATACGGTGGTGGCAGAGATGGTATCAAGCATCCTCGGGTAAATAGTGGTGGTGGTGTTAATTGGAAAGGTGTGCCCAGCTGGCTTGAGGTGGTTGGCAGCACCTGTGCTCCCACGGCCCACGCGTGAGTGGGAGCAGTTCTGTGTCACGGCATAACGAGGAGGGGCTGATGGCAGCCTGTGGCTCTGAAATGATGCAGTTGAATTCATTCCTCAACCCTAACAATGATGAGGTGGTGATGCAGACCCCAGCCAAAGGGCCATGTGCTCTTAACCAAGAAGGGCAGCAGTGGCAGAAGTTGGACGCAGGGACTGTGAGAGACAAAATGCCATTTGGTAGTCATTGTACAGAAAACAATACAAGCTCTGGAATGATTAAGCAGTTTGACAGCCACTATAACCTGTAGAGTCTATTTTGTGTTCTCAGGGTGTTGTGCCAATGGCTCTGACACCCCTCAGGGCCCAGATGCCTCACCAGTGATGCACACACGGAGCAGGAGCTGAAGAGGACAGCCTGGCATGTTATGGACACAAACCTTCAGCCTTCCGTAGGAGCCTTGCTGCTTCTGGGGGCAAAATACAGTTCAGCAGCCTTAAAATGTCAGCACTTAGTGTAATGACTGGGTCATTCTGCAGCTCCTGCCAGAAACCTAATTGCCGTTTGGAAGGGAGAAAAGAGATGTGTCGTTTTAGGGAGGGTTTCATCGGGGATGACTTCTACCAGCACGTGAAAAATGCTTGTGTTGCTTTTTTCCTGTCATTTGCTGCTTGCACATTCATCATCATCAATTTAATGTGTTTTATTATCTATTTGAGGAGCTGCTGGTTGCAAGTAACCAGTAATCTTCTCACTTTCCTCTCATATCTCTTCATGATATGAGTGCTTCCTTTGCTTCAGGGCATGTGGCCTGGTGCAGGCTGTGTGTGTCAGCTTGGTATGTGTTTGCCAGAGGCCTTCTGTGCTTTGGGAAGGGAAGAGAGCGGCCATGTATGATGTGTCATGAGCTTGTAGTAATTATAAGTCAATAACATTATGAGTCATATTTTCTTCTCAACTGTTGGAGACTGCCTCTGAGTTTCCTGCCTGTCTCTCTGACAAGTAAGGAAATGCTGATGGTTTTTAGAGCAACCTTTCAGTCAGCACTCACGTTGTGGTGTGCAGTTTCAGCCCCTCAGCTGCCTGCACACCCCCTCATGCTCACTCAGACCTGCAGCTGGGACTGGGGCCCATAGACAGGATTATGCCTGGTTAGGTTAATGCAGCGACATTAGATTACAAATTTGGAGTTTAATGCAATCCTCCTGTGGTCTGAGGCTATTGAGGCACCTGGCAGTGCCATGCCTGTGCTGTCAGCTGTGCCTCATTGACCTGTTGCTGCTCTGAACCTCCTAGGCAAGTACTGCCTGACAGCAGGCTGAGAGATAAAAGGTGGATATGCAAAGCATCCCAAACAAACACACCCTACCTTCTTAAGGCCTGACAGCGTGTGTCAGTAGCCTTGCTGCAGTTGTGAAGGTGCCTGGTTTGGTACTTTGAAGTGTAAATAGTGGACATGATGGATATTAAAGAGCTGCTGCTCATGAACAGTGCTTATAAAACCTCATGGCGTGGATGTGTTTGTACACCCTGTTGTGATTTAACCCCAGCCAACAACTAAACCGTTCAGCTAAGAATTGACATTTTAGTAACAGTAGTGATGCCCGGTGCAATTCCTCACCTCCTGCTGACCCATGCTCGGATGCTCGGCCAGTCCCCCAGCAGCAATCTGCTGGTGTGGAGTGGCCCTTGGGCTAGTTCTGGTCAGCTGTCCTGGCCATGTCTCCCCAGCTGCTGGTGCCCCTCCAGCCTGTTTGCTATCAGGGCATGAGAAGCTGATAAATCCTTAACATGGTGTGAGCATTACTTACCAACAACTGAAAGCATCAGTGTGTTACCAACGTTATTCTCGCACTAAATCCAACCCACGGCACTGCACCAGCTACTGGGGAGAGAAACAACTCTGTCCCAGCTTGGCAGCAAGTCCATGCCATGAGGAAGCTGCTGGAGGTCCTGAGGCAAGCTGAGCCTGGGAGCATGGCGAGGTGGCTGCAGAGGCACACGTGTGCTTTCCAGATACCCTTATCAGTCCAAAGCAGGGTGCCACTTTCTGCCTGCCAGCGTTGGAGGGCCTTTGTTTGTTTTCTTTAAATTTAGGAGCTGGGGCACAATTCTGCACTGGTGGGTGGTGTCAGTAGGAAGTTTCACTTCTCTGGTCTACCAGAAGCCTGAAGGCAGTTCCTGTCTTGTGTGGGCAGAGATTTCTCAGAGTTAGAGGAAAGGCAAAAGATTTTGGAGGAGAGAGGTGAGATGCTGAAAGAGTGAGACACTTCAGCTCAGCTTTCATTGAGCTAATGCTGAGCTTGAGAACTGCCCTTCAGGCAATTTTGAATCATGCACCCCGTCCTAAATGCTGAACTGAGCAATTCAGAGGTGAAGGTGCAGGCAGGTGAAATGTCTCTGTTGGAATGGTGAGAGACTGCCTCATGTGCTTTGTTAAACATGGATCATCCAGTGGGGTGAGGGAGAGCATCCCATAAATACCCAAGACAAGTGTAAGGTCTGCCCTTAGCTGATGTTGAATTGTACCTGCCAAGAGCATAGGCTCCTCCTCTTCTCCTGCCTTTTGGCTTAGATGGGAAGAAAACATAGTTACCTCTGAAACTTCAGAGAGGCTTATTCTCTGCAGTATGGGTGCAGCAGTGACAGGTTTCACACGGCAGCAAGAAGCCCTCGGTGGGACTGGCAGTAGTTTCATGAGTGTGTGTCAACGGGAAGCGCCATGAGGACAGCGAGATCTCCTGCCTGCACAGAAAATGAGCTCAAGCTTCGTGTCATGGTCACACTGAACTGCACCTCTGCCAGTGCTGCCACAGACTTCTGCCTTTGTGAGGGCTGGTGTTGACAGGGCAGCAGCAGAGCAGGGGAGGAGATGGCACTTTGAGCCTGCTTGTGTTTTATCACATCCTCATTCTGCCGGATCCTTGTTGTGCTTTTGGCGCTTGCTGTGGTTTGTTGTTGGATTGTCACGGTGTTATTTGAAGTTTAATTGCTCTGCTGACTGTCAGACCCTGGTTTAATGTGTGTTTTTTGTAAGTTTGCAGGAGGTATATGGTTGTTGGTGACACTGAGAATCACTACAAATCCTGTAGCTGAGACAGAAGGAGGAGGAGGCAGCTGCAAGGAGCATGGCAGGGAGTATTTGCATGAACAGACACAACCTCAGTTTCCCACTCCTTGCCTCAGCCTTTTGTGCATGCCAATGAGTTGATCTGAAGAGAAGTTTGATCTAAGCCCTGAACCAGATAACGTGGAACTTCTTGCAACAAGGAGTCACACAGCAAGTATGTCAGGGCAGGGTGTTTCTGATAGTACACTAAAAGGCTTCCTTGGCAGTGAGCCATTGGGAAAGCGAGGCATTAGAAACACGTGGAAGTCATCTGGGGTTTGTCTAAAAAGTGAGGATGGAGCTGAAATCCTGTTGTGGCTGTAGAGTTGCAGCTGCCTGTGCAGTGTCAATCAGTGTGTGTTCTGGTGGTTTGAGTAGGAGTGACACTGGCATCCTCACACCAGAGGAGGTTCCTTACACCAGAGGTTCTCCTGAGCCCTTCCCTGTAAGGGCGGGTGCTGTAAGGGACAGTGTGACACATTCCTCTCAGTACAGACAGGACAGGGGCTGTGCATAGGTACAGTGCATTGTGTCAACGTTTTCAGGCTCTCTTCCTTCATTCCTTTGTTTGTCTTCTCTAAGTTACAGGGCACAAAGGGCTGATGGTTATGTGTTTTCTGGTACCCAAACCATAAACCCCTTGCATTTGCTTTAAGTGGGGAATGTGCTGGTGGAGTGGGGTGTTTTAGTTTCTGTATTGCTCAGTTATAAAGTGCTGCAGTGACATTTTGGTACTTATTTCAGACATGGCATGGACATTCCTTTTCTGTCTGCCAAGGGCACAGTAACCTGTGGAAGTGATCTGTGCCTAGGTCTTAATCTGGGGCTATAGACAAGCAGCTGCAGGGAAAACTTTGCACCTGCAAAATCCCTGGCTGTCAAAGTGGAAATGGTGCCTGAAGCAGCAGCAGGTCTGACACTGTGTGTTTGCAGAGGTTTGTGCTCACAGAAAAGGCTGTGGTGTATCTGTACGTGCTTTTGAGTGTGCTGCCATGGTAAAAGCATCCTGCTTTCTGTATGCTCTGGAGCAGGAGTAGGCAACACAAGCCCTTCCCTAAAACACCTCGTGGCTCTTGGTGGAGATGCTGTTCCTGCTGTTGTGTTTGGGTTTGGGCAGGGTGCTGCAGTCTCCTGTCAGGGGGCTGGGTGGTGTGAGGCTGAAGCACTCCAGCACAGTCCTGTCCACACCCCTCTGTCCCAGCCAGTGCGGGGCTCTGTGTAGGTGCTGAGCAGCAGGCCAAGGCCAGCTCTGTGCCTCTACCAGTAACACACAGAATTTGAACCCAGACTTATGTCCTTTCACCATTCTACATCAGAAAGAACCTCTCTATAATATACTTGTTCTGACAACAAGGGACAGACATGTATCTTCAGTGATTTCACGACTTCAAGTCTGCATTTGATTAAATATCCATCAGTACTTGGCCTCTAAATAATTTAGAACCTTCTCTGTTGGGGAAGAGAGAGGCAGGCAGGAGCTGGGACATCTTGTACTTTTGAGTGGCTGAGTCTTTGAAAGCACGTGGCTGTGTTGTGTTTCCCTAACGGGTAGCAGAGCTTTCTAAAATTACATGATGATGGTAGTTGGATTTTTTAGCTGTTTAACCACCGTCAGGGAAATGAAATCTACAGAATTCACAAATGGCTTGCTAACTAACTGCTGTGGTTTGTTCTTTCTGTGCTTTTTCTCTCCAGATCAGTCGTATTGTCACCGACTACAGCATGACACCTATTTTCTTACAAGCAACAGCCGACTGAATGAGCAAGTGGTTGATAAGATTATTCTTCAGCTTAACAGAGTCTACCCCCAGATTCTTACCAATGCAGAAGCAGAGAAGGTAATTTCACAAAGTTTACAGTGTCTGTGGATGTCAGTTGTTTCTGTGGTGTAGCCTCTCATCTCATGCGTGCTTTTCTCTTGCAGTTCAGGAATCCAAGGGCATCGCTCCATACCCGGCTTTCGGATCTGATAAAGCACCTTCAAAAGAAAGGAGATAGACACTGTCAAGAGTTTTACAGGGCTCTGCAGATCAATGCTGAACAGCTGTATAATGACCTGCCAAGCAGGAAAATCTTGAGTAAGTTGATTTGTAAGTTAATTGAGTTGTAGCTTTCCTCATTAGTGTGTTACAAAGCCTCGTTTCATATGAGGTTTGAGCTGTTTAAATAAACCTGCTTAGGGTAGTTACATAATTTTGGGGGTATATCTTTCATTCCTTCTGACTGGCTGTTTTCCAAAAGTCATAAGGAGAGTTGACTGCATAGTTCTTGTTGTGTAGAGTGGGCAGCCCACAACCCCTGTGGTTGTTTTGACATACAAAATATGTCTTTTAAAGAGTTTAAGTGCACCGTGTAAGACAGCAGTGTGTATGAAGTATGATTTCTATTTTCATAGCCATTGCAGCTTAATGGCTTGTTTATTTCCTCGGGGTTTATTTGGACTCCTAGTTCAGAAGAACATTCCAAACCTGAAATTTGTTAAGCTCAGAACTCTGGTGGCTCAGAAGCTTGGCTTTCCCTCAATCTGTAAATCTCATTGTGTCTCCTTCAACGTGAAGCAAACATTCATGGGCCCTTGAATGAAGAAATGTGATATTAATCACTTAGGACTGGCTTTGTGCCCCTGACAAGCCCGATGGTGACCCTAGAGCTGTCCCCACATGTGTGTGTACTTCATAAAGACTGAGGCACAAACAGATTTGGTTCTATACTGCAAAGGAGCTCATTTCTTTAAGGAAAATACCAAGCCTGACCTGCTGACCTGGGATAACCTGCACTGTGTTAATGAACTGGAGAAAAGAACGGTGTCCAGATGGATGGGAGATTTGTCCAGGCATCACATGTGCTGAAATTACTTGAGGAGCCTGAGGGAAAGCTCCCACACTCAACAAAGCTGCAAAGGGACTGCAGTTTCAGAAATCCTTATGGAGTATCTATCAGTACTAATGCCTCACCAGGCAATTGATTTCTACTTGTAAGAATCTCAGATGCCGGGGGAAATTTTAGACGTGGGTTAGACCCAGTGAGCTTCACATTGTTACACCAAAAGTCCATAGCTCTAAGAAAACCCCTCAGTCAGACCTCTTTTATTTCTGGTGTGAAAAAGGCACATAGAATTGTAATTGCCTTTAAAGATACTGCATTGTCTAGCTTCATTTTGCCTCTCCTTTTGAAGAAAAAGTTCTGTGTCTACCCAGCACACGTGTATTGATGGAAGGCTGTACCATTTTCCTGCCTGCACAGAGAGACTGCAAAGTTACCCCAGGTCTCCACATCCATACCTGAACCCTCTTGAACTGGGATGGTCTGGGCCCATCCCTGCCTCAGGATCTCGGATGAGCACAAATCCCAGTCGGTTCAACTCGCAGCAGCTGGAAGGCAGCGCTTTTGATCTGCAATTCACCTTGAAGAAGTCATGCCCTTTGAGAACAGGCTCTTAAATAGTCTTGGATCACAGAATCCAGAATGATGGGAATTGAAAAGGCCCTGCAGAGCTGCTCCAGCCCAACCCCCTGCTAAAGCAGGTTCCCCTCGCTCAGGGGGCACAGGAACGTGTCCAGATGGGGTTGGAAATCTCCTCAGAAGGAGCCTCCGCACCCTCCCTGGGCAGCCTGGGCCAGGGCTCCCTCACCTCAGCACCAAAGAAGGGAGCTATGATTTTTACTCAGGTGGAGCTCAGAAGCAACAGGTTATTGTGCCAGACTGACAAGAAAGCAGCAAATGACCTTTATTAAGAGCAACTTCAGAAGACTTAGTGTGGCCACCAAGAATAATATTTCACAAGTGTGAAGAGTTTCTTCAGTGTATTGACAATTGAACAAGTGCACGGGCCAGAAGTGCTTCAAGTGAGAAACAGAGCTGCTTATGCTGCTATTGCATTTTGCAAAGGACTCCAGTAACCATCATGGGCCATTAAATTGTATCTCATTACTCTCTCCTGTGTTACTACCCTCACAACGATGAGAAGAATTGAATAACTGGGTTAAAATGCTACTGCTTGCTGAGATTCTGCAGCATCCCTACATTGCCCTGAGAAGGAAATAATGAGAGGACTGTGTTAAATGTTTGCTGCTTCCTACGAGTTCTGTAACCAAAACAAATGTCTGCCTTCTGGATTGCATGTTGATAAACACCCGTGCAGCATTTCAAGCTAAAACTACAAACAATTTTGTTCTGTAGGAAAAGCTTTCTGTTCGCTATGAGGTGTTATTTCCCATTTAAGTGAACTTGGATGTTTTGAGTAGCAGAGATATTATCCTTCAGACCTCTAACATGTTATTCAAATGTTTCTTGTGGCAGTAGTTGTATTTGTCACATTTAGCACAGAGCACTTATAGAATTGACATTAGAATTTGTAGATGGGAGGGGAAAAAGGAGGATCCCTACCATGGGGACTTTGTTCTAAATGCAGACTGCACTGCATCAAGCAATGTTATAAACACTGGGAGAGAGAAAGTTACTGGTGAAGGCATGATGGCCAGGACAGAGTTCTGACATAGATTATGTGCTGCCCTACATGTGAAATATGTTCCCAGCAAAGAAAATCTTCTCAAAGGTTTCTTTTTCATTTTTAAAACAGCTGTGAAGTTTGTGCTAGAACAAAATGTCTTTGCCTGGAGTAGAATATTGCAGGCCAATGATCAGGAGTGGCCCCACAGTCCCACTGGAGGGAGGGGGTTATGGCACACGGCACTGTGATGCCTATTCGAGTTCTCACTGGTTTTGGGAGTTTTGGGGTTTTTTCTAACCCTCTTGACCACACAGAGGTTTTGTCAAGAAGCTGCTTTGCAGATTCATTATGCTTTAAAGGGAAGTCATTCCTCTGCCATCATGGTGACAGTGGGGCTCTTTGGAGTTGCCCACACGTTCTGCAGACAGCATTATCTCCCCCTCTCCATGGCAAAGGCACCTGTGAAGGACCTGCAGGTCCTTCACGCAGAAACTGCTTTAATGCTGCAAACTACAGAGCACTTTGTCTTAAGGTCAAACTCCTTTTCTACTTGAATTTGCAGAAAAATGGAGGCAAAAATTATTTGTGGCAAATGCTGGTGCATTGCACCTGCAGAATGGGACAGAAGCTCTACATGCCTTCAGCTGGGACCAGAATAGGGCTAAATCATCAGTGCCAAGCAGTTCGTTCCAAGTTACTCATCTGCCAGAGACATTAATGCCCAGAGATTTACCCAAGAGCAGCAGGAGGGGTGATGTGTTGAGTTAGAGGGGTGTTTTCAGATTAGCACGTGAAGTCACAGCTGTTTAGCATCTCTCACAATGAACATGTCTGGCATTGTGCAAGGATTAGCTCTGGCTCTGTTCACTGGGAAGCCAGTGTCTGTACTCAGGTGGTCAGTGCCCAAGCAGATGGCAGGTGCTGCTGCTGCAGCTGTTTGCAGTTGCCTTCAGGTGGCTGTGTGCCTGTGTCCCTTGATCAACATGTACCCAGGTGTAACTCTAGTCTTTGTAACTCTTTACCTTTGGAGGGGTAAATATTTTGTGTCCAAATTGGCTACTTTTTCTGAAGTGTGTTATTTTGCATGTGCTGCTGCTGTTTGTTTGTTTGCTGGAGCCCAGTACTAACTTCTCCTGTGTTGCTTTTGTTTCTAGAAACCACAGATCCCACAGAGATAGACACTGGCAAGGAGCAATATATGCTAAATGACAGGGGTAAATAAGCTCGTGCACTGGATGGGATGGCTTTTCCGATTATGATGCAGTTTATTTTATCATGTAATTTGCATTTAATGTAACGAATCGCTTGGTTTATGATGTCTTTACTGTCACAAGTTAAGTGGAATTAATGGAGGAAAACATAACGAGCTGCTGGTGAGGAAACCAAGCCCAGGAAATGCAAGAGAGCGTGGAGTTTAATTAATCCTTATGACGGTGTGACTGCTTACACTGATGTGCTTGGACTCTGTGTTTCCTGGGGTTTCTTCCCTGCCTGAGCAGTGAGGGCTGTTTGCCTTCTGCTGCTGTTCTTTTGCATCAGGCCATCAGCATTCTTTTTATTTGACTTTCTTTTTAAGGTTTCAATTGCAGTACAAACCATTCCTACAGAAAGGAACATGAGCAAGGGTAAACTTCAGTATAGCTTCCTTAGGAAAACAGATCGTTTTTCCCCTGTCCTCCTCCATTTCATGCCCAAATTAGAGGCAAATGTTTTATTCACTGAAAGGTGTTTTGAAAAGGAAGAAAGTGCAAGAAAGCTGAAGTGTTTTCAGAATTCATAGTGACCTACTCTATCATTTAACTGATGTTTTCCTTAGAAATGTGGAGACAACTATAAGAAAATAAAATCACCTTCTGTGAACTAATAGTAAATGCAAGTAGCATATTAGATAACAGAGAAGCAGATATAAACCTTTATATGGTTTTGACTGTGATAACTAGGAATTAGAGGGGTTTTATTGTGCATCACTGCTGAACATTAGCACTACACTCTGTGTAACTTCCCATAGGCAGGTGAAGGAGATATTTCCAGTGGGAGGTTTGTTCTAGGAAAGCAGAACCATAAACAGGGACAAGAGTGTTTGCTCTTGTAATGAAAGTGGAATTTGTGGAAGATTGATGGGGAGAAAACAAGCCCCTAAAACTCTGCAGTCTCTGGTCTCTCAGCCTCCCACAGCCCAGTGGCCTGGGGGCTGTTCACAGAGCAGAGTCACGTGTGATGCTCTGTGGTGAGGTCCTGGGGGGCTGGAGAGTGTTTTGTTGTGGTGTTTAAAGGGCTTTTTGCACAAAGTTTTAGAGTGAGGAAACATGTCCAGAAGCTCTCACTCAAATTCCATAAGATATGGCTGGATGGACAGGGGTGGGTGGTGTCAGAGCAGCTGTAGGAAAAATGAATTGCAGTAACTGTGCTTCCTAGTGCATTAGCCGCTGGACACACCAACCTGTGCAGATGTTAGCCTCATCTGAATATGCTTAATTATGCATATTAATAGCAACTGATGATTTATGAACTGAGCTAAACTTCCACTGCCCTCTTCTGCCTTAATGTGTCCCATTCTCATCTCCTTCAGGCCCAGTGTTTTTCCTGGCTGGCTTCAGTGTGGTGGCGGGGTTCGCTTTGTTCTGGTATTACTGTCACTCAGGTGAGTTGTGCCAGTGTTTTCCCCCTGGCTGCTGCCACTAACCCTACCAGGGCACAGCGTGCCCACTCGTCCTGGCCTCTCCATAGAAGCCATGTGTTGTCGCTCATGGACGAGGACAGGACACATATGGTTCTTCAGGAATGCTGAGACAAATAATGTTAGTTTTCTAACAGGGGATGCCACAAACAGGGGCTCTTTTTAAGGGCAGTAGTGGTGTGGGCTCCTCTTGCTATAGCAATGAGTCCCAGCAGCCATGAGACAGACCCAGACCTTCTGGCTTACCTGTCCCCTGGGAGCTGGTTGAAGCATGGCCAGGGCTGGGGAAAGCTGGCTCAATTTGCTGGGCCCAAGCAGCCACCCCATTGCCCCATGACTGGCCCTGGGAATTAGCCCTCCCTGCTCTCCAGCAGCCAGTGAGCAGCCCCTACTGCTCCCCACAGCCTGCCCCATGCCCCATGTCGCTGCCACCGCACAGCTCAAGGCTACAGGCACTTTGGTGTGGCCCCGTGGGTCAGTGCCTTCTGCTCAAAGCAGTTGCAGTTGGACATTGTTCCTTATTGGATCCTTCCCAGAGCTGTGGGCTGCAGTAGCACCAGTCTATGGTTGTTCCAGGTGGTGTGGGTGTCTGGGCTGGGTTGGCCCTCACTCCCAAGTCAGAGTCCCTCAGCTGGACTGTCAGTGGGGTCAGGGTTTAGGGCTGAAAGGGTTCAGTCACCAGCATTCCATAGAAGCTCTTCAGAAAAGTGTTCAGGGTCTGATATCAAAACCTCGGAGACTCTCTTCCCCTGATCCCTGTTAGCTTCCCACAGCATTGGAAGTGTGCATCTTACTCCCAGTTTGAATTGGTTTCAGCTCCAGCCTGTCCTATCCGTTAGGCCTCTCCCTTCCGGGCTGCACAGCCTCTTGTTTCTGTGCCAGCTGACAGTTCATGTTTTCTCCTGTGGAGGGCCATGTGCCTCCAGTCATACTTTATTTTTACTAAGAATAGCAGCCAATCTCTCCAGATCTTCTGTTCCAAAGTGGATTTTGCCCAGTGTTTGAGGCTTTTTCACATGTGACAGAGACACTGTAGCTGAGACGATGCCACAATCCCTTCGCGCTTCTGCACTCGTGGTGCTGAGTCCTAGTACACAGTTGCTCCCCCAGCCTGGCAGTGGATGTGGAAGGCAATGGCCTTTCCTCTTTTAATTGATTTTTATCTATGTAGGTGCTGTTTACTGGCTGCAGTGAAACTTAACTGTGTTCACTTTGTCTTTTTTTCTCCCGCCTTTGTTCTGATTTAGATACGAAAGTCATAGGAAGAGCCAGGAGAATCCTGGGCTTTTCTCCTATCATCATAGGAAGACACGTTAGAAACATTTGTATGCTGTATTTGGAAGACATATCAAGAAACTGAGGAGGAGCTGCCTCATCTCTTGCCTGTACAGTCCACCTGCCAAGGGACGACAACGGTGCGTGGCTCTTAATGTGCGATATCTCCTACCAAAGATTTCCTTAACGAGCTCCTTCACTAATTGTGCTGCCTTAAGATGTATTCAGAGTTTCAGCTTTATATGCCCTTCCTGGTGGGAATGGGCCATTTATTTTTGTAAATGCTTCTTTTAAAATATTTATCATTTGATAAAAAAACCCATATTTTTAATACAGACTTGAAACTGATATCCAAAGTGGCTGTGGGTCTGAAGCTCTGTGTGTGTGTGTGTGTGTGTGTGTGTTTCGTCCTGCAGCGAAGGGTCACAGCTGTTTAAAGAATGCTACACTGTCTTTTGTGGTAAAGGATTCGAGAAAAGCACTTAAAAACCCCTCCATGTACCCAAAGCCTTACAAAGGGAGTGGTCCCTGTCTCAAGAGTGTCTTGTCTTGTCGAGACCCTTCATACTCGCTGCCACAGCTCTGGGATGAAGTGCTTTTAAACTACCAAGAAGGTTTTTTCCAGGATTCTTGAGCTTTTCCTTTTGTGGTGAAGTGTTTTGTAGTCTGTGTATCTGAGAAGCTGAAGTGACCCAAGATACTTCACAAGGACTTAAGTGGAGCTTTACTTATGGACAGAAGGACTTACACTTCCTTGAAGATCCCGAGGTTGTTCATGTTGTCATTTCATGATGTGATGTTTTTCTTCTGCAAGACCTGAAAACTCACAGAAACCCTTGTAAGAGTAAAATCCTTGAGGAAGGTGCAGGGAGTCAGGGCTGTGGCTCCTGCTTCCACCTTGCACAGCACAGAGGACTCTCCTTCCCCCAGGAAGTGACCTTTTCTGGGGGTGGTTCCTCAGTTCCTTGGTCAAGAGCATGAGAGCATTGGGGCAGACTGTGGCCCTGTGCATGCTGAGCAACAGACTTTGGGGCTCTTCACTGGCTGGATGAAGAGATTTCCAGGTCTGACCAAATGTCACCTGTCACCTGTGACACATTTGGACTGGTTATAGCATCAGACAGAAAGTGGTCTTCCAGCTTTAAACTGTTTTTATGCTACAAGAATGTCATTGTCTTCTCATTAGAGAAGGTCATCATGTACTAACTCTGCTTCCTCCCAGGACAACATGCACCTAGGAGAGCAGCAAGCCAAGGCCAGAGAAGGAACTGGATACAGGGCCAAATTTTCAAATGAAAGACCCAAAGAGTGTTTGTGGGAAATGTCTTGAGAGATGAAAAAGGGCTCAGAGGACCTGATATTACTCTTCTGCTAAAATGTTTTTACCTTAGGGCATTAGCATGTGGTTGGGACATGAGCCAGCCCCAGGCAGAGGCAGCCACATTCTTCGTCAGGGTAGATCTCAAGAACAAGCATCTTGTGTTTGTGGCCATGGCAGGTGCAAGTGCAGCTCATCTCGACCCCTGCCTGAGGTCAGGGGGTTCCAGAGTTATGCCACGGGGTTTGGTGCTGCTCTGCTTTGGGAGGCCAAGAGCTCCCTGAGAGCCCTCTCACAGCTCTCTGAGCTCCCAGAGAGCCTTTATTTATAATGTTTGGAATTAAATACTCCTTTCCTCACTGCTGCTTACCTCCTATAGCAGCCTCTTCTTAAGGGACTGGGAAAAAAAACACCTCTGAAAGTGAAAAGGGTTTTAAATCTTGGCTTTGAAGCCTCTTTCAAGGAATGGTGTTCCATCTTACCCCAAAACCCATTGTTCAGCGACCACACCTGTTGCCTCTCCTTGTGGAGCAGAGTGGAGGCCCCAGTGCTGCCACACACCGCCTTCTGCTCCCCTGATCCCTCTGGTGCCTTCTGAGGGGCAGCTGCAGATGGGTGTGGGCTGTAGCTGAAACCCCTGGTGCCTTGTTGATCCCAAGGGCTGGGAGCTCCCCCTGGGTGGCACTGCCCTGGGAGCAGGCACTGCACAGCCCCACACAGACCCCCCATCTCCAAAACCGAGTGGCTCCCTTGGGCCCTGGAAACCATCTGAGATGAGGAGGTTTGCTAAGGGCTGTGGCTGCTATTTCTTCCCTTTCTGAGGTTGCTTTTGATGAGAGGATGCCTCTCCAGGGAAGAATAAATAATGCAGGGTGAGCTCTCCTCAGGGTTAGGGCTGGGAGGAGAGAGGAAAAGCACGTCTTGGTTCATCCCAATGGTGTCAGTTAAAGGATGTGAGAGCAGAGAATAGAAAATGATGTGTTCCTTTATTAGCCCCAGTCATTCATTTACAAAATAAAAGTGAGGTTGGGAGAGACCCTTTTTCATGGAAGGTTTGTCTTTCAGGAGCACAGACAGCACACAAAGGGGCAATTCCATGTTTGATTTCTGGAGGAAGCCAGTTTGTACCCATGTGAGAGTTGGATCCTTCTGGGCAAGTGGTGATACTCACTTGGAGGCAGATCAGTGGGGCCTGGCTGCAGTGTGCCAGTGTGCCTGTGCAGCCAAGCACAGCGTGGCCTTTGCTGCAGAGCCTGCATGGGTGCTCAAGGAATGCAAGTTTGCTTTCTGTGGAGGGCAGTTGTCCTGTCCCTGTCAGTTCTGTAGGTGGCGATGTGTGCAGGGATGGAGGATGTTCTTGTGGGTCTATGCAGGAGCTACTAAAGCAGCCATATTTCAACATCCCTGCCACCTCCTGCAGCCCTCCTTGAAGATGTAAAACATTTGCTTTTCCCTGCAGCAGTAAGGGAACATAGCAACATGCTATTAGTGGTGTTATGGACACAAGAGTTGTGGGCTGAGCTGCTGGAGGGCTGAGCACGTCTGTCAGGAGAGGCTGTGGGCTCTAGAGTAGGAAGCATGTGGCTGTTGCAGTTGCTGCCTTGGCTGTGAGTGCCTCTCATCTCCCACCAAGGGCCTGACCCTTTGGCCTGGCTCCCAGGGGCAGGAAGGGACCTGAAGACCTCCTCATATATCTCCAGAAATCATCCTTTTTTTCTTGTGAATGAGCTTTTTGTGATCTAAAGTAAAGCTGAGCTGCCTCTGGTGGCACTGGCAGCGGTGTCAGGGCTGTCCTGGTTCAAGGACAAGAACCCTGAGCTGTGGCAGTGGTAGAGCATCAGGGTGGCCTCCGAGGGCAGAGACCACTGGGAGTGCAAAGTTCTGTGTGGAGCCTGGCAGCTGTCGATGGCTCTAGGTGGCTCTGGACAGCTCTGGGTGGCTCTGGGCCAGAGCAGGCACAACGGTGACTCACTGGCAGCTGCCGAGGCAGATCCTGTCTCTGTTCCTTTCACTTGTGAGGTTGTTTTGTCCCACTGCAATGAGCTGAAAGCGTATTCACCCCAGTGTGCGGATGCTTTTCGCTGCTGTTGTGAGTGTGTGCTCCAGAGACGAGTGTGAGCGGCGCTGCTGTGGCACAGCCATGCCACCCCGTGCTGTGCTTCCTGTAACCATTCCTCCTAGCACCCAGCTGCTGGAATTGTGTAGAAAGGAATGGATTTTATTGTGGGGTTTTTTTTAATGAGGTGAAGCTGGCAATGAAATAAAACTCTGTATGTACTGAGACAAACCCAACCCAAGTGTTTTTTTTTCTTGCAGTGAATGCTTTGCCTTTGTCCCAAATTGCTTCTCGGCGTGATGCTGCTCGGGGGCCGCTGCTGCCCGACCCACTGCCCCTCATCTGTGCTCAGTGACAGTCACAGTGTTGGTTTGGGTATTTGTGGCAAGATGGTTAACATTTTCAGGATTCTTTGCAGCTTTTCTGCTTGACCTGTTCAGTGATCTGAGGCAGAACAGGACACATCTGTGCAGGCCTTGTCTCGGTGGCATTTTGGTCCTGCCTGTCAAGGCTCGTCTGGAGACCCACCTCCTCCTTTGACACAAGACTGATGTTAAGGGTTATTGTGACCACCCAAAAAGAGACTTCAGGGAAGAAAACCATGCACACACATTTGTCCTGGCCCATCCTTTTGGGTGCCCTTTGAAGGGATATCTACTATCACGGCTGCTGCCACAGGCAGTATGAAGGATCCCCCCACAGCAGCATGTTGCTGTCACAGGAGAAGCTCAGGGGCAGTCGCTGACCCGCACCCACAGTTGCATCCCCTGTGACAACACTTTCTTTGGGGGCCAAGAGGAACCCCAGAGCTTCAGCACCTTCCCATGAAACACTGCTCATGGGGTTGCTGGTGTCAGTGGAGGGTGATTGCTGTTGGGATGTTAGTCAGCAGGAGCCTTCCTCTTCATCCTTTTCCCTCCCTTGGAGTGTCTCTGCCTGATGAGGTGGGATGAGTGTCCCTGTGCCTTCCCCATGGGTTGGCACGAGGCTGTTTGGTGTGAGAGGGGAAGAAGCAGCTTTTGCAGGGGCCGTGCTGGCAGCGATGCTGAGTGGGCACGTGGTGCTCTGACCTGCCGCTGCAGCAGAGATCTTGTGCCGGGGAGGGGACAGTGCAGAGCTCCCCATGGACACACCAAGGCTTTGATGTGAGTGACAAAATGACTCAATTCAGGTATAGAGCTGTAGGATTTGGGGGAGGGAGGGAATTGTCATTATAGTTTCCATGTGCCCACTTCATAAGGACACTGGTAGTGCCAAATGCAAAATAAAGCTGTGGCTGGAGATGAGATGGGGATGCAGCAGCATCGCTTGGTTTCGCTCCATGTAGCTGCTTTGGCATAAAAGTTCATCTCAGGTGAATCCTGATCTGCCCTTTCTAATTTGGAGCATGGGCCATTATAGACTGCAGTGGCTGGGAAAAGCTTTCTGTCATGCTGCTGTTGATAAATCTTTGATAACTTTGTGCCTAGTAAAGCAAAAACCTCTCAGGCTCAGTCTGTGCCTCGTGAGCTGGCAGCAGGGCAGTGGGGTGGCAGCAGCCTCAATAAATGATGGGGCCATGGGTCTTCATGGCACAGACTATGTCGGCTTCTCAGCAGCAAAATACTTCCTCACACTTGGGTGAATCTGATGTTCCTTCTAAGTTTCTCCCCAGTTTCAGGTGCCAGGGGGTTTGTGGTGCCCAGGCCCCGCAGCCCCTTCCTGAGGACGCTCCGTGGCTTCCAGCTGCTGTCTCCCAGCCATCGCTACAGCGGCTGCTCCAGCAACGGCCTCAGCTCTGACCAACAGAAAGGCAGAGAGTGAAGATTCATTTTCCTCTGTCTGCTCTGAGGTATTTCATTTTAAAATCTCCTGGCAGAGGTTGGAATTTGGATGCCTGTGCCTCTCAAACGTTCCTGATGTGTAACAGTTGTGGGCAGCGGGGTCACACTTCTCATCTCTCAGCGGAGGATCAAAGCTCACCCTCTGAGGCTGAGAGTTCCACATCTACCTGGGGCTGAGAAGCACCCTGGAAATCTTTGGAGGGATGTGTGTTACTCTTGCTTTCAGGGCTGCTAGGGGAGAGCTCAGTCCTCTGTCCCTCTCCCACCCATGCCGTGTCCTGGGGCAACCGGGCCACTTGCCTGAGTGTTTCACTTTCAATAGAGATGTGTTAAAATTCCTAACCACAAGGTGGATTCTGGGGATTTTCAGGGAGAGAGAAGAGGCAAAAAAAGCTGCACTCTCCATTCCACCACTTCCAGCTTGGGCTTGTCCTGGCTTGGAAGGACAACACATGTTTTAAATGCCCAGGTGTCAGAAGCAAAGGGTTGCTCCCCAGCAGTGCCTGTGCTTCCTGCCCCACTCTGCCAGGATTGCATCCTCTGCAGCACTTTCTTTGAGGGGCCAAGAGCTTTTGGGAACCAGTTCTAATTAGAAGAATGTAGACAGCAGTATTCTATGTAAGAGTTGCAAAAGCATCTTTCAGGGTATTTCCAGGCAGGGAACACTGTGGGGTGCAGATGGAACTTGTCTTGACTGGCATGGAGTCGTTAAGAAAACAAGTGGGAACGAAATTCCTTGTTTAGAGCTGGATGGAATTCAGCCCTGGATGAGTCTTGGCTGGTTCTGACTCTGGAAACATGGAGGCTCATTATTCCATCACACCCTGTCTCTGCAACTGACAGGGAAACACAAATTAAACCAAACATTAGCAGTGACATCAGGTTCAAAGAAAGAAGCCAGCATCTCCATTTGGTAACCCTGGTCCCTTTAGGATGAGACCTGCCAGTGTGGCTGTGGGATGTGAGGCTTTCAACTTTTTTTGGAGAAAAAAGAGCTTTTCTGGTTGTCGTGTTTTAAGCCCAGCTGGCAACGATCAAACCACACAGCCACCCACCCACTCCTCACCTCAGCAAGACGAGGAGGGAAACCAAGAGGAAAAGGCAAAACTGTGGGTTGAGATAAGGACAGTGGAATAGAATGGCACAAGGAGAGAAAAAACAGCCATAACAACAATAAAGGAACACACAAAGGGAGTGGTGCCTGGGGTCACTGCTCAGCAGAGCCCGAGGGAGATTACATGCAGTTGTTTCCTGAGCAGGGCTCTCCCTGGCATGCCTGATGGATCATATTCTCTGACACAGGAAAAAAAGAAACCCTATTTCAGGGTATTTCAGCTGTGTCCCTGCATGGCTTCCACAAGCCCAACACAAATGTGAAACATGAAGCCTTTCCAACACTCTGTTTTCATCCTCGATGCCAGAAAGCTGGAGTAGTGCTGAGTGGCAATGGAACCACATATTGTCAGATATTTTTGGCACCAGTGAAGATGGTTGGTGATGTTTCAGGAGTCCTGGTGTGACACTTTGTACCATGGTACCAGATTTACCACTCACCTCCCAGCTAATAATTAAAACTCATTGAAAGAGGGTTGGTGCTCCCTCCAAGGTGCAATAGTGGATGGTTGGAGGAGGAGGAGTGGAAAGCATCATGAAGGAGGCTGGAAGAAAAAGCAACCAGAGATTTTGCTGGCTCCATATTTGATGAAGCCCACCTTGCCTGCTGAGCAGATGTTGGAGCATCTGAGCCCCGTTGTGAGCTGTGGCACTCTCCTTGGGAATGCAAACAGGTTGTTCAATAGTTCTCATTATGACCTAATTCGATGGGTGAGACTAACTATGAAAACAGATCTTCAGTAAAGTGCAGAGAAGGAGGAAAATGTGATCAAAACAACCCATTGCATCCAACAGGAGGGAAGGTATATTTCTGTCACCACCCCATTAGGAGGTTGGATACTAATTCATTAGATGTTTTTCTTGAAAACATTTTATTCAGTGTCTTCCACTATTGATCACAGTGTATCCTGTGACAACCTGTGTGCCACGCTCCCAGTGCCATGGCCAAGGGCCACTGGAACAGTGAGGCCAAGGCCAAGTGGCTGCATTTAACCCAGAGTCAGGAGTTGAGTCGGTGTGAAAGGTAAATCCCTCTGTGCAGAAGCAGCAGCCTTTAAATGCCTCATTTTTTCATATCAGTGTATTTGCTGTGTCTGTCTTCACTGTTTGCTCCCCAACACAGCCAGGAGCCACCTGCCAGCAGTGGGAGCTCCATGATGGAGGCACAGAATCGCTGAGGTTGAAGAAGGCCTTTAAGCTTCTCAAGTCCAACTGTTACCCAGTGCTGCCACAGCCACCATGTCCCATTTCCATCAGCTCTGCCCATGCTCCCACCCTCCTACTGCTTTTGAATGTGTTCAGATGGAGGATGTGAGTGAGTGATGGTGGGGATAAGAGTAACACTGGCTACAGCTGAGGGGTCACCCTGCAGTGCCTGGACTGGACCCAGCCTCTGATGAAGACTCTGCTTTCAGTGCCAGCTGTGGCCATGCAGTTATCTATCTCTTCCTCAGATGCTTTCTCTTACTTATTTCATTTCTTGCTGTAGTAATGTCCTGTCCCAGCTTTTGGCTGTGGTCCAGCCTTTGTGATCACCTGAGAAGGTTAAAGGGCTGCAGCAAGAGCCCTGTATGACACAGGGTGAGTGGAGCCCTACCTTCATGCAGCTGAGATTGGCTCCTCTCCTGCTCCTGACTCATTTCAGCTCTCAAGAAGCCACTGCACTGTCTTTCAGAGAGAAAGGCAGCCTGCTCTTCAGGCATGGAGCTCTCTGAGACAGAGGAGTCTCACCAAGCTTTCTTCATTTTGCTTCCAAGTGGCTAGTTAGCATGAGCTTGGTGATGCTCCTTACATGGGGTCTGTCTGCTTGCCAAGACTCCAGGCCCTGCTGCTGCTGTGCACTGCTGTGTGTGAAAGCTCCTACAACCAACAGCATGTGCTGAAACATTATTCCACAGAGGAGAATACCATCTCATTTCCTATCCCTGGGAAAGGGTATGTACTGTCCTCTGGGGTTGTTCCTGGGGCATAATGTGTGTTTGACAGCCTGGTGTGGTGAGCACGAGCTTCACTCGGAGGTCACTATGTCCTGTTTGCCACCTTTGGTTCTACTCAACAAACAGCTGCTGCCAGGTGCTGAGGTACCAGCTGCTTCTGGACTTGTTCTAAGGTAAATGTGGATTCTACACCATTCTTCTGCAGTGTTCTGTCCTGGATATCAGTGGAATAGTGATAACACCAAATGGATTCTCTTAAGAGCTCAACAGGACGACTTGTGTTCTGTGAGGTCGTTTCCCTACAGACAGTGCAGCAAATGCTGGAAGCATTTGGAAGCTGGTGGCTTCTTATTGTTTCACTTCTTGGTGGAAGTGTAGGGTTTGTAGGGATGGCCATGTGAAGATGGGCAGCTCCACATCTCACATGGGGGGGAGATTCTGTTTATGCATAGACCTTGCAGATCTTCTCTTTAAAAGCCACTTAGAACCAATGTGGCTGAGGAGAGGGAGAGCCTGCTTCTCTGCTGCTTTGCAGTCTGAGTGCTTCTGCATGCCCTGTGCTGCCTCTACCCTTACAGGAGATTTGAGGATTTGTTTTCAGGGAGTGATGTGTTTATTAGTGCAGGTTATCAAAGATATGGGTTTATATGTATGGAAATATATCATCACTTTCCTTCTAAGTGTTCCCACTGCCCTGCAGTGAGCAATTCCACTTTCAGTAGAGCCTGTTCTCCTGTGGCTTCACTAAACTGTATTGTAGAACAAGGATCAGCTTTTGACATTGTTTTGGGTTGCTGTTGTTTTAACCAGACTGTAAAATGGTGCCAAAATTGGCACCACCATGTAGTATTTCCTGAGTTGTCATAAGCTTGGATGGCAAGACAGACAATAAGCAGGTCTTTTGTGAATGAATCATCAAGATTACCATGAAAAGAGCACTGAAGGTTTCAGGGTAAGTGCAGCCCCACAGCCATGCCCTGGGGCAGGGGATGTGCACTGGGCAGGGAGCCCCAGCCAGCCAGTGCTCCAGCCCACAAGGATCTGTGCAGCTGTCTGGGAGACGTGGCACAGAACAGGATAAAGCACTTTTTAGAATAAACTGGAATGGGTGACCAAAACCTCGGGAATGCTGGTTGAGGGGAGGACAGTAACCAGGGCTGTGCTTCCCAGTTTGGCCCATTTTGCACAACACTCAGCTGCAGAATGAGCCTCGGCAGCGACCTGGTTTAGGACACTAATACTTCAGAGTCAGTTCCAGTAAATAGAGTTGTTGTCACCTGCTTCAGTAAAGTAGAGCTACACTGAGACTTTCAACCCTGGACACTGCAGGGACTAAGGAGACTGACCAGAGCTGCTGCAGCAGCGTGGTTCTGACTCTGCTCAGCAGCTTATGAAACAGCAGCAAATGGGTGACCTGAGCTGAACCACCCCCTGAGGCCGCCTGCAAAAATTCATCCCACTTCATTATTGATGACCTCTTTTTAAATGAAATGTTTGCCTACAACCAAGGACTCTGGAGAGGCACAGCAAGCCAAAGGACTGTGTAAACCCATGCACTTGTTTGCCACCCCTTGGAGAACCTCATTGGGATTTTAAATAAGCACCTGACTTAAAAATAATCATGTGATTCAATTATTTATACTCAAAACCAACTTGCAGATGCTTTTGGCTGCTTAAAAAAAGCCATGATCACTGAAGGCTTCAGAGATTTACAATACAGGCTGCATGTCTGAGGGTGTTTCACAAATCTGACTTGATCACAATGAAGGACATGGTGGCCACCAGCATCTTTTTATTGAAAACAAGCCCTCCTGCTGCACATTGAATATTGCCAATGCCCAGTACGGCCTCACAGTCAGACAGATGCTTCCAGATCAGGTTTCTGTGTGTTTAGAGCTGAGATCAGGCTCTCTGAACCTGCAGGTACCTGTTGTGGTGCTTCAGTGGTGCTCAAGAGGCAGAAGGATTCACGGTGAGTGCTCAGTGGCCGCTCCGTGCCTGCTCCTGGCAGACTGCAGGGGACCTGACCCTGATCCCCAGAGTGTGGATTTCCACATCCCACTGTTGGCATCCAACCATCTGTCTGAGCTCACAGCACTTTTTCCTTCCCTCCTGTACATCCCAAAAGCTGCATCCTGCAAGGTCCATCGGAACCTGTAGCGGTCGAGGCATCGCCTGGTGAGTGGTCCTGAGCCCCTGCTATCCCTGAGGGGATGCAGGAGCCTTGGTAGGTTCTGTGGGCCAACACCTTAGCAGTACAGATGCTGTAACAACAGCTACTGTTCTTTTTCAGGAGAACCCTAATGCAACAGCTGCTTTGCTTGTGTGACCTCAGCAATTATGGTCCAACAAGGAAGGGAATAAAATGGGAAAAGACCTGGTGTGTCTGTACTGCACCTTCTCTGACTGCTTCCCTGCTCTGACAGGACTGGAGGTAAGGGACATGAGCTGGAACACAAAAAGTTCCACTTAAACACAAGGAAAAACTTCTTTGCTGTGGGGATGAGGCAGCCCCGGCCCAGGCTGCCCAGGGAGAGTGTGGAGGCTCCTTCTCGAGAGGTTTCCAAACCCACCTGGACATGTTCCTGTGCCACCTGATTGAGAGGAACCTGCTTTAGCAGGGAGTTGGGCTGGAGGAGCTCTGCAGGCCCCTTATAACTCCCACCATTCTGGGGTTTCAGTGTTTTGGTGCAGGATGAAGGTGATCCTGCTCGTAAGAGAAGGCAATAAGTAGCACAGGAATGGAAAGCAAGATTCAAAACTGGGCCAAATCACCAGCAAGTGTAAAGCTGGTGAACACCAGCAGAGCTAGAGCCTCTGCATCTGCCTTCAGGGTAGTGAGGACAAGTCAGAAGTGAGGCTTGGTTGGGTGCCAGAAACACATTTCATCCTGTTGTTTCTATCTCACTTAAAAAGTAGAAAGATGCAAATCTGGCAATGGAAAATATCTAATATCCACTCCTAAGTTAAAAGTGAGTGTCTTTGGACAGGTTATGTATTAAGGACAATACAAAGTGCTGACTGCAGACACGAGCTGAGGTACAGAGCCTCTGTACAGGAGAGAGGCAGCTGCTGCCTCCAAAGAGCTGCCCCAGACCGAGTCCAAGGCACGGGCAGGAAATACTCCAGGGAGTAAAAAGGTACCAAAGGTGGTACAGCCAAAAATCTGACCAGGATTACTGCCTGATGTTGAGGTACAGGTAAGTGTCGTGCTCAGAAGTGTCATGCTCTGCCTACAGGCACCTTTTTTAATTGAAGAGAAAGGGTTTTTAGCGTTGCCAGCACTGCAGTTTGCACAGTGGAGTCACTGCACAACAGCAGGACTGTGACTGCAGCAGTGTGTAAGAAGGGCCTTTCAACAGCTCCCCTGTTTGTACAAAAACAAATAAGGAAAATTGTCCTGAGTGGCCCATCCAGAACTTGTTCTGAGCCACATTTAAACCGAGTACAACATGCAGAGTGAAACCATTGCTTGGCTGATACCAGTTAAAGGCATCTCACGTTGGAAATGGAGCAGCAAAAGACAAGAAGTACAAAAGAATGTCTACTCCATTGCTAATCACACCTCTTTCTGATTTGTTCTCCATGAGTAATTCTTACAGAGCATGTGAATGAAGATATGGTACCTCAATGGGCCTTGAGACATAACCAGAGAGAAATGTGAGCAATACAAACTATAAATGAGACGAGACACGTGGCAGTCCAACTTCTGTTAATATGTGCAAGGGAGCAGCTAAAAACTAACAGGAAGGAAAAGCACTAGTACAAATCTCATCTACAAGTGAGAACAACCTAGAGAACTAGGAGCTGTCTGATTGCAGATGTGATACTTGGGGGGGGGAAAAAAGATGGACTGAAATGTTGTTGCTGTAGAAACTGTTTTAACTTCCACCACCTCTGGCAACAGTCTGTCTAGAAAAAGTGCCAGTCCCTGAGCCAGCAGGTAAGAACCTAAAGAAGATATTTATCTCTCTCTCTATATATATATATTTTAAAATACACATTTAAAAATCAGTTATGCACTTAAATTGCTAAGGGTAACACAACTGCAGCAACCTCTCTCAGGAAGAGGAGAGGCAAAGGTAAGTTGTAGAGGGACAAACTTGCTTTCAGTTTGCCACTGCAATCACTGACAGGCACTTGGTCCCAGTTTAGCAGGTAAAGCTCACCCTGGATCCTCTGGTTCTCCTGTTGGGCCCAGACAAGGCAGTGCTTCCAGAAACATATATAATGCACAGAGCATGGAGTAGAGCAGTCAGTGGTAAGGAAATGTTAGCAATCAGGTTATTTGTGTGTCTGTGCACGAAGGAGAGGACATTGTATGTGTGGTCCAGAGATGAAGAAACAGGAGAAATGAGTACCTGTGAGCAATCCTGGACAAAAGACAGCCTGCTGTTGCTGTTCCCCTCATCTCTGCTCCAGCTAAAGAGGAAGGGAAAGAGAAGGAGGCACAGCTATCTGCACACTGCAGAGGAAAACCACTGATGCACTACAGAGTACATGGGCTTGGTGCTGAGTGGCTGAAAACGAGGCCGATGTGACCAGAATCGAAGGCTTCGCTGCTTCTCACCACGGTGGAAGTGGCAAATAGCCACAAAAGCAAAAGGCACTGAAGATGGGAGGTGCTGCCAAGTGCCACCAGTCTATCTTACCTCATGTACTGAGCTCCTGCCACTTCTCTGAAAAACAATTACGTTTCTAGAGAAAATGGAATGTCCTTGGGTGAAAACCGACCTTTCCTTAGGTGCCAAACAGTTTAAGTCTCAACACAGGGGAAGTTGTGGGTTATGCAGATGTGTTGGTAATTGGAAGCTGGAGAAAGCTGCCTGGGATGTCCAGCTCCTTCAGGTTATTTTTGCTCCCCCGCTGTGTCCAAGTGTAACTGGCTCGAGTGCAAATGGCATCTAGAAGGAATGCTTCAGGTCTCTGAAACAGCAAAGACATTGAGATGTTAGTGTTACAGGACTTAGAGTAAATGATAAGTTTGCCTCAAAGGGGGAATTAGGTTTTCTTTGGACAAGTGTGCCTAAGAGTGAGGGTGAAGGCAGGGAACAGTGGCCACTCGCTTCTCTCGGGGCTTTGAGGAGACTGTGGCAGTGGGATGAAGGAGACTCATTTTTTTCAAGTGACATTCAGGTGACCAGGTGTTTTTAGAAAGGGCAAGACGTGCAAATGAGCAAACACCAGATGTGATATTCGAAAGCAGTGAAGAACCTCCACATTTCACAAGTCTGGAGCAAAAAAGCCCAGGTCCCACACACCCATTTTGGCCGCTTCATGAGGAATCCAACAGCATGTGTGAGAAGCGCAGGGGGCATCGTGCAGCTGCTGCTTCTACACAGATGGAAACTGGCTTTAAAGGTCCTTTGCTGCTGCCTCTGCCTGAGGTCACACAACCCAGCTGCTGCTGCTCCTGTTGTGCAGCACTGTGGGTTTATGAAACCAATTCCAGCAGCAGATGTCAATCCCGGCCCCACATGTGCAGAGAGGCTCCGGCTGTGAGGCCACGTGAGCTGGGTGGGAGCTCTCATGACCATCTCAGAGAAGTTACATGTCAGCTGGTTCCTCCTTTCAGACCTAGCTTTCTACCTAAGGATTCCACAGTCAGGGTGATAATTATACCCACTAAACTCTTTGGGTTGACAGGTTCTGGAGAAGAGATAGTGGAGGATAAACTCACAAGGGCTGTGATGACCTTGGGTCTTAGCTGATGTCTCAGTACACTCTTAGATGAAGCCACTAACTGGCTTGTTTGATTGTCACCTCATCTTCCTCGCTGCTCAGCATACGTTGCTGTCATCAGCTCTAACTGCCTCTCCTCTCTTCCTCTCTTCCCTCTTTTCTTTCACTGTGTCAAAAAATGGGATTTTGGTATCCCACCTTGTCCATTATTTGTATTTCTTGATGCCCATTTCAGATTCTTGCCTCTTGCTGGCTGTTCTGCTTGTTTTTTTTCTCCTGTGAGGAGAGTTAAAACTCCAATAACCCTCAATTCAGTTTTCCTGGCATTGCTAGTGCAGCTTTGTGGTTAGTGTTTCAGTATTGCTTTAATACATACTGCTGAGAGAGACATTCTGCCTACAATGCTGACAATATCTCAGATAACCTATGTGCTCTTTGCTGCTAAAATGACACATTTGTTCATTTATTTGTAGAGACCATGGCCAGAAAAATACAATAAAACTGTCTTACTTCACTGCCAGAATCTCACAGGTTTTGGTTAAAACCCACACTCCAAAGTAAACCAATTTCATTCTTCATCTTCCTTGTAATTAGTCACACTGGTTTCCCCCTACTCACAACCAGACCATTTTGGTCTGGTTTCCATTCTTGTTACAGATTTTGGGGGCCTTGTATGTTTACTGTCACGGAGAAAGGGTTTCATCCAGAAGCTAAGTCAAACCCAGTGACATTCCCTGTTTGGGCTGTCTGCACAGCAGCCAGCATTCTGTGGCTTGCCAGGAAAATCAAGCCATTCCTTCTTCAGTGCAATTCCTTCTTCAGCAGATCTTCTGAATGGTATTTGAGATGTGGAAGATTAAGAGCCAGAGCAGTGCTGGCATGCAGTGACTTAGCAGTGCTATTTTAAAGGCAGATGTTGGACTACAAGCTTACAATTTAGGTTTGTCTCTTCCTAGTTTGTTCATCATAGCTGTGATGCTAGGAAGACACCCATTTTGATTCTCACAGTTCCTGTATTTATCCTTCTGCTTAAGTAAGTAACAGACTTTTAAAATGCAGGTAGAGCAAACAATATTGTACTACAGGACTGCATGCATCCAGTAAAGGAAGAGCACATGTCTCCATGGGCTGAGGCTCTCACAAAGCAAAGGCCTCACAGCTTGGAAGGGTAGAAATCCACCCCATCTGCCTGGGGACTGGAGGGCTCCAGCAACCTGTGGGACTGTATGTTGGACTCAACAGCCCTGCCTACTTGGGTAAAGATTTAAGCCTTCAGTGATCATAATAGACTGGATGCAGAACACTGCAAACCTTTCTTAGAAAAAGCAGCATTTGCAGGAAGCAAAACAGTATTATTTCCGTTCCTGGCTTAGTCAGCAACAAGGGAGAGGAGTGGCTAAGGCAGAAGGACAATGCTCACACTTCCCATGCGTGACACGCAAGGGGCCCCTGACAGAGCAAGACACTGACATCAACTTTTGAACCCTACATTGACAAACAGTGTAATAATTGAGCAGCTCTGAGTGGCTTCTGCTTTTGCAGCAATCTGAAGTAAACTCATTTATCTGCGAGGGCTAGAGCTGCACAGATGAGCCGTGGCCCTTTTGAAAGCTGTGTCCTGCTCCTCCATGGCACACAGACCACTCACCTTGTTCTCACTGCCTTGATGCTGGCTCAGCAGCTGGCTTCTGCACTCCAAAGGCAGTGATGAAAATGTTCACAACTACTATAATGAATACTAGTCCAGTTGCAAGGTTGTTGAGGAAATCCAGCTTTCCATGTTTTGCAGGGTTGTTAAGGTCGTATTTTACTTCAAAAGAGAAAGGGTAAAAAAAAAAAAAGCTTTAATTACATGTATATATCAAAAACCAGAACAAAAGTCTTCACTACTCATGCAGTTCAAGAATTTTCCCTACATTAAACTATTTGCTTCAGTCCTACTTGAAAGGGAAGTAAGATTCTGCAGCTGTCAGTGGAAGTGTGAAGGGCGCCTTTAACCACAGGAGCATTTCAGCTTCCAGTAATTAGCACCTAATCTCTGTGGATGCACATGGGAAGCAGTGGACACACAAACATGCCTAGAAAATCTTCTGAGTTCTCCAGTTTTTGAAAGCTAGCTTTGTTGCAGACTTGAAAAACTGTTTCAGTGTTGAATACATGAAGCTTGAAGCCCTGACAGGATGGAATGCAGCTCGGTTTCCTACAGTTCAAGCACTACAGGTTCCTCGCAGACAGCCCAGTCTCTACCAGTGCTGGATTGGTTTTGTACTGGGGCCCTTCCCCAGCTGTACTCCCTGCTTTTGTACCCAGTTCTGTTTTTAGAAAGCAAAGGCATTGTATCTGTTAAACAGAGGGAGATTTCCAAGCAGTGTGGCTGCTCTTCTTTTCACAGAGAGCATCAGCTGTGTAAACATTTCCTTTTGTTTCTTGCAGCTGTTCTTTGGTTGAACCACTAATGGGAGTGAGGGAGGAACAGGCAAGGGAGTGACAGTTAGTTAGAGCCTTGATTCCAGGCCTCGTGGAAACATATAAGTGAGGGACACTGGGCTGATAATAGACTTGAGAACAGGGTAAAGCACGTGCTCATGCAGGACAGTTGGATGCCCGGCAGCATGTGGAAACAGGAGGTCTCCCTCTGCCTCTGTTCTCCTGCAGTAAGTGCTCTGTAACTCGTGCCCTCTGCTGAAGTTCTCTGATGCTGGTGGAATGAGTGCAGTGAGTTCTGAAGTGTGTTTGGAGGATGGCTTTTGCCCATTAAATAAAGAGCTGGTGTGTGCATACACGAGAGACAGCTTTTACAGCAACAGAAATTAACCGCTGAGCTCCTTCTGGCAGGCACACGAGTAGCTCACGACTCTCCTGCACAAGATGAATTTTATTGTTTGCATTTAACAATGTTTGCATGGCCCTGTCAACACTGCAGAGCTGAACCACAGAACCAAGGCTCACCTGCGTGCTGAGGCAGTTAAGCAGAAGTGGTGGCAAATGCACTCACAGAATCACAGAATCTTAAGGGTTGGTAGGGACCTTGAAAGTTCATCCAGCCCAGACCCCCTGCCAGAGCAGGTCACACAGGATCTCATCCAGGTGGGTCTGGAATGTCTCCAGAGACGAGAACTCAACTGGAATATTAACAGCCAGGTTCCCTTGGTATCTCTAATTAGGAAGCCTAATGCTGTTCAAGTCCTGTTTGCTAAAGCAGTAGAGCCAAATAGCACAGGCCAGCCAAGGCACTGAAGAACAGCGTGGGGGAATGATCTCAAAAACATAAGGCTCTGCACACCTATGAAAATGAGTCTATATATGTCTATAAAGGATCTGGAGCTACAATGATGCTTCTATCCCAACAGTGCCTGCAAGGACTCTACTGCTGTCATGCGAATGAAGCAGAAGGAATGACATGGAATGCCTANCAACAGTGCCTGCAAGGACTCTACTGCTGTCATGCGAATGAAGCGGAAGGAATGACATGGAGTGCCTAATCCTGAAGTGTGGCAGACAGCAGTTCAGATGGCAGCAGTGCCCTAAACACATTGAGTGAGTTAAAAGCAACCATGCTCGAAGGAGAACTGACTCTTTTGGAGCTGTCTCTTTGTCCAACAAAGGTCAGAGGAGACAAGTGCTGCTCATCAGTTCAGGCGCTGCTCTGGATGATGACGAACTGCAGTAATCCTGTCTTTGTGATTATAGTACTTAAGATGAAGGTGGTTGTGAAAATGTTCTTAAAAACAGTTATTCTTTAAGTATTTTATTATAGTGGGATTAGATTACTATGATTTCATGCCACTTAAACTATTTTAAGACGTTCTTTGCTTTTCTTTCAAAAAGTTAAGATTACCAAATCACTGTCAAGGACAGGTTTGCTGAACATTGCTCAAAATGATTTCTTCCTTCTCTTTTCATGGAGGAAAAGGTTTAAATCCCTAGTAGAGAACTGTGGAAACTAGTAGCTCCTGGGATAATGATGCTGGAGCATGTCCAGAGACAGGCACCAGAGCTGGGGAAGGGGCTGGAGCACAAGTCTGATGGGGAGTGGCTGAGGGACCTGGGGGTGTTCAGGCTGGAGAAGAGGAGGCTGAGGGGAGACCTGAGCACTCTCTGACACTCCCTGACAAGAGGCTGGAGTGAGGTAGGGGTCAATCTCTTCTCCCAAGTAATGAATAACAGGACAAGAGGAAATGGCCTCAAGTTGCACCAGGGGAGATTTAGATTGGAGCTGAGGCAGAACTGTTTCCCTGAGAGGGTTAGCCCCTGTCCCAGGCTGCCCAGAGAGCTGGGGGAGTCCCCAGCCCTGGAGCTATTGCAAAGCTGTGGAGCTGAGGTGCTGAGGACCATGGGTTAGTGCTGGGCTTGGCAGGGTGAGGGGAGGGGTTGAACTCCATGATCTTAAAGGTATTTTCCAATCAAAATTATTCTATAAGGTATCATCAGGTAGCTTTTTCCACTTCCTTTCTGGAATGTTCCCTGGATTTTGCTCCTGTCTCAACACTCCCAGCTGCACAGACAGCTCTATTGTGTCTTAAGCTTAGTGGGCTTAAGATCTATTATAGAATACCCAGACATTTAAAGAGAAAGATGTGGAAAAAAAGTGATGAGAATGAATGAATGTGTTTCACCAGCAAAAGAAGTGACCTCCAGCTGCTTCCTACCAGTGAAGGTGCCATTTATTTCAGTGAATGCTGGGGTTCAGCTGACGCTGAAACCAAAATGTTCCCTCTGATTCCACAGGTGTCTGTGATCAGCTCTCCAAAACGATGGTCAGAGAATCATAGAATCGAATGGCAGGGTTGGAAGGGACCTTTAGAGATCACCTAGTCCAACCCCCCTGCAGAAGCAGGTTCACCTAGATCAGGTGGAATAGGAACAGGTCCAGGTGGGTCTTGAAGACCTCCAAAGAAGGAGCCTCCACACCCTCCCTGGGCAGCCTGGGCCAGGGCTCCCTCACCTCACAGTGAAGTATTTTTTCCTTATGTTTAAATGGAACTTTTTGTGTTCCAGCTTCATCCCATCTCCCCTTGTCATGTTGCCAGCTACTATAGATAAAAGTGCTGCCCCAACCTCCTGACATCCACTCTTTAGATATTTGTAAATGTTAATGAGATCCCCCTCAGTCTCCTCTTTTCTAGGCTAAACAGCTCCAGTTCCCGCAGCCTTTCCCCATCAGAAAGATGCTCCAGTCCCCTGATCATCTTGGTGGCCCTGCACTGGCCTCTCTCCAGCAGTTCTCTGTCCCTCTTGAGCTGAGGAGTCCAGAACTGGACACAGGACTCAGGGTTTGGGTGCTGCTAATGAATGTCACAGGTTTCCAGCAACTTTGCAAAGTGCAACTGGGTTCTTTTTTGTGTTTTGCCTTGCAAAAGCACGGGGGCAAATAGCACAGGAGGTTTAAGACAGCGAAAGGAAGCACTGAGGACACTTTTAAGATAAAATCAGAAAACTCAGGAGTGCTGTGTCTCCACTCACAATGGAATTTTAGTTGGGCTTTTGGGAGTAATTCAAACTTACTTAGTGATGATGTGTAGGGGGTGTAGGACATATGTGTTTTACTAATCTGGCAATACTAACTTAAAATACCTCATTTATAGTGGTAAGTGCCAGTTCCTGTGTCTCACACCACTGTACCTGTTAATACCAAATAGAGGAACCTCTATTTTTGAGAACAGCAATGACGCTGCAGTGAAATTCTAGGAAAGTGAAGGTCCTATTTCAACAAATAAGACAGAAAGGGGAGCAGGGGAGGCGGGGAGCAGGGGACCAATTCTACAGCTGTCTCACCAGGCATGGCCAAAGCACGCACTCACACAACTCCCATCTGAACCCATTCTCTTGAAGTGATTTCTCTCATATGTCAAAGGTGCTGCATTACCTTCCTTTGGAAGAAAGCAGAAATGGTTTCCCCAGCGATAAGCAGAATCAAGGACAATCTATTTACAGTCCCAGGATGCCACTTGGACTGTGTTTTCATACTATATGTCATTTCCAATGTTTTGGCTGAAGTCATAGCAAGTGGATAATAGCTGAGGCACATTCTTACACTAAAATCTTGCTCCAAGTTGCCTGTTGTGTGACTTTTCACTTCAATTTATAACAACTTTGAAAATTAACATCAACAAATACGTTTCTGCCATCCCCCACCTGTACATTTAGGATGCTTTGAACAATTTCCTAATTTTAAAGCTAAAGAGATTCTTTTCCTTACTGCCAAGCCTTTGCTCTCAAACCTTTGATTGGATTGCAGAAGCACACATGCACAGAAGACAATATACACTAGACCAAGAATAAGGCAGATATTTCAACTTTCACTTCTGTTTCAGAGCTCTGTGTGCACAATATATATTCTTATAATATTGCTTATGATATGCCAAATACATTTCAGCCATAAAATTAAGTAACAAGTCTTGCCAGAAACAGTATTATGCAACTGGATAGGCTGCATGATCCTATCTGGCCTATTAATGCTTTTTCTTTTTTACAGTATTTCATCATTTTCCTTCCTCCTCAGCCCTTCTGAAAAGAAAACTCTTCATGCTCTGGGCAAAAGAGCATGAGGAAGTTGATCAAAATAGAAGATTCCACATCAAGCTGCCCTTACTCCTTTTCTTGCAATATTTCTATGGTCTTCAGAGAAAACAGTTCTGAGGTAAAGACTTTCAAATAGCTTGGTAAAAAGAAAAAAGGCATCTATATACCATCTTATATGTCACCTCATGGGCTGCAACCTGTAAGAAAAATACACACCAATGGCTCTTGCTGCTGCTACGTACCAAGGAATATCAGGAGCACTCCCACTATAACTTGCAGAGTGAGCGACAGGCTGATAAGAATGATAAGTGGGATGTAGAAGGTAAAGGAAGGTCCCTGTTCCATGACAGCCTTCAGCTGGGAAGCGTTGGCCATCAGCAGGGCAATGTCCAACATGCTCTCCGCCGCGCTCTTCTTGTTGGCGTAGTGGTTGAAATTCATGGGTCCGTTCCTCTGAAACCACTGCGACGTCCTGCGCTGCAATTGGGAGAGGGAAAAGGGTTACTGACACCTCTCTTAATTGGTGTGGTGAGTGAGCAGCATCTTGGCCCACTGACTGATCTCTGTAATCAGAGTGACAGGGCAACAGCATTACCGAGACTGTCAGTGCATCTTCTTCACTGTTACCACCATCTTCCATCTGACAGGAGAGCAGCACATGGTGTCTGCAACTTGGGCAGACAGGCTTTGTCCACAGCTTCTAGGATCACTCTGAACAGTCAGTGCTGTTCACTCTGAATAATGTTCACTCTGAAGGGTCAGTACAAGGAAAGGTTGAAAAAACGGAAAAGTTTGCCTTGAGAAAAGCTGGGAGGGAAAAATGACTGGAAACCAACTGAACAAACAACAAATTGTTGCAGCTGATGTACTCCTAAGGCATACTTAAAAAGACAAGGATGTATTAAAGTCACTGCCTGTTGTCACACATCTACATAACTCTTTCTTACGAGTCTGATTTTGAGGATTAATGTGGCCGTTGGCCATTGCGTGAGCTTGGCTTGACCTCTTTCCCTGCCACTACTCAGGTCCATCCACACACAGAGAACTGCTTTTCTGTTTAAATACCATATGACATGTGGTTGCCAAGCACTGTCCCACGACAGCGGAAACTCTTCTTTCCATTTTCACACCAGCATGTCTTGGGTTCTTAAAAGAAATAATAATTCCCATGCAAGCAAACAGGAAAATAAAAACCAACTGCAGGGCAAAGCCGGAGCCTGTTAACCCAGCAGGATGAATAAAGTGAGTGTTTCCTCATGACAACTCAACGTGGGATGTGACAGCTGTCTTCCAGAGCTGCCTGTTTCTCTACAGATTAGATGCAGTTTAGGGTAACTCGGTTAGACTTAGACGCCTCACTCTGCGAGGAAGAACAAGCAGGTAATCGTCTTTTCTGCAGAACTTCCTTCTCACTGCTCTTACTTCTAGGTATCACCTTCAGAAATAAAGCAAAACAATGTATTAGAAGTAAGCTTATTCCAGCTGACTTCTTCACCTGCCTCTCGGAGACCTTTTTACTGCACAAATAATGTTCTGGCTTCACACAACGCACCGTGAGGGAAGGCTCGCTTTGAAGGTTACTTCAGCTGTGGAAAACACCCTCTAATTCTCTCCTCAGCAGCACTAGTAATCAAGTTTCCATCTCCACAGCCAGGTTTACCACTGGCCAGACCTAAAAGTGTTTCTTTTTAAACAGGACAGATACTGATGCATATGACAAACACACTGACAGTTTTTCCAGGGCATTCAAATACCCAACTTGACCTATTTTCACCAGACATGTTGTGATCAACCACAGCCTAAATATTTTACTGAGTGAAAATTGCCATGGGGCAGCAGCAGACTGTTCTTCTGTGAAGAGAAGGAAGCCATGTAACGGGAGCTGCAGGCTGACAGCTTCTTTACTGAGACCACGCTCCCGGGAAGTAAATGGCTGCGGGATGGATACTGACTTCAGTAAGGAAGAACTCAATACTCATTCTGTTTTGTCTCTATCCCACAATCTAAAAATGCTGTTGGGCTGGGAAATCTGTCCCAAATTTGTCATCTTTTCTCTCACCAAGGAGAATCTCCTCTTCCCACCCCCCTTACCCATTAAACCACTACAGCATTTGGATGCTTCAGACGAAATACTGTCATTCTCATATACCATCCAGCAGAAGCACTAAACCAGGCATGGATGTTAATTTCCTTATGGAAAGCAGCATGGAATATATGCTGGCAGTATTCAGTAGGAAAATCCAGACTAACACTTCTCCCTGTTTACTGCACAGTAAAAAGCCCAGGCACAAATTTAGCTCCTGTTACCTAACTCTGCTGGGCTAAGGGGATGGGGAACTACCCTTCTCATAGCAGAATTACTGGGCACAGATTTAAAGCAAACTCTTAGTAGACTAGAAGTAAGACAAGCCATTTTGTTACAAATCCATAGTAGAGAAAGGTTTTTTCCCTACCTGGAGTAGCTAATTAACCCCTTCCTGCCAAAATCACTGACTTTGAAATGTCTATGAGTCTGCAATGTGTAACAGGCAAAAAACTACATGAGTAGCTGTGACTCAGTCCTTAATCCCGATGGAATGGGACTGCAGTGAAAACATGATGATGGCTTCCTTTGTTTTCACTTGATGCAGGAATGTCATCATGTTTGACATGGCTTGTGGGTTTTTTAAGTATATATGTAAGAGTAAAAACTCTGGGCTACGTCTTCCTTTCAGTTACATCTGTGACTACAAGATATAAGACAGTTTTTACATAAACAACAGAGCATGATCTTTTGTTTTTCCTGGGGAAATGTTCTGCTGCTCTTTCAGGGCCTTGCTGTTTGCTGGTTTTCTGTATGTCACGTTGCAGGTGGGAAGAGGAGGCTCCAGCGTTTGAACTGTGGTGGAAGCAACGGTTCTGAGTCACTTCTGAACTCCAATAAATGGAGAAGACTTTCCAAAGGAGCATGCTGTTGAGGCAAACTATGTCAAAACTTATTCCCGCAATAACAGCTCAGCTATTTACTGTGTTTAGACTCTAAAAAATGGCCTTTTACTCTGGTAAGAGGCTTTCAGCTGCCACTCCTGAAAGCAGACCAGTTCCAGAATCAGAAGTAGGCATATAGAGAACTGAAACATCAGTTCCACTGCACAGAGCTTTTTCTCAGCCTGTGATCTTGCTTCTGACGGGAAAAAGGGCTTGTCATCATAAAACCCCCAGAAACAAACATTTCCCATCTCCTGATTGAGAAATGGACCTTCCTGACTTATGCTAGAAAAAAAACATCAAACAAATAAAACCACCCCAAAATAAGGCAATTAGCCTTGCCTTCTGGAAGCAAGTGGAAGGCAACTGCTCCAAGCCTTGAAACAAGTGCAGTCAGTACTATGGCAGCAGTTTTTAAGACCAGACTATGTGTTACACAGCAATATATAGACAAGCAATTAAAGGAGAGCTGTTGCCTTCACCTCAGGATAATGACAGTCATGTCCAACAGAAATTATATGGGAACCTCGTTACGTGGTTTTTTGGTTTCAGAGAGATGCCATGCACACAGAGCAACACGTGCAGCTTGCAGCACCCAGCAACAGTGACCGTGCTACTTCTTTCCATGGGGCTGCAGAGAGGAAAAGGGAAGCTTTGGAGACTTTCTAGGGTGCATGTAAAATAATGTTTTTCCCACAAGTGTCCCAGCAAGAGAACAATATGTATTCCATGCCACCTGCTCCAGTCTCAACATCATCAAAACACCTCATTAGATACTTAAAATATTCAAATTACCTGGTACAGACAAGCTGATCTCTTCAGTTGGTGTCACCAAATGAGTCTTATGCATATATGTGCATCAGAGCCAGGTGCAGCTGGAACTGTCATATTCTTCCTTCCCTGCCAGTGACAGCCTGCTCTCAGAGCTCCCCTTGCCCCCAAAGCAACAACCTCTGAGCAGAGCAATCCCCTGGGCTAGTCCACACAGAGTTATAAAGAAGGATGAAAAGCCTCCTCTTGGTCTGTGTGTGGCTGGAAGAATCCCCCACGGAAGAGCTTCTTTTCACAGTCAGAGGATACCACCCCCAAAGACAGCCTTGCTCCACGTCCGTGTATGGAAGCAGGGTCTGGGTGCATCCCAGAGTGCTGAAGCCTGCAAGGACCGAGCTGAGCTGCTGCCTCAGCAGCCTGCACTGTCTCACTTCTGTAAGGCCAAAACTTCAAGCCAGGATTGAACGGTGCTGGACACAGAGGCTTATTGACCACTGTGTGGGTGCAGACATGGCAAGCAGCTTCACTTCTCTCCTCATGTTAACAGTATGCCCAGAAGAACTGAGTGCTTTTGATACACAGAAAGGATTCATTCATAGCATTTACTAAAACATAAATAAAAGTCACACTGAGACATGTGGCCTTAGGTGCTGAGTTTCCTGAATCACTGCTAAGATCCACCTGGTGATTCAATGGCAAGGAAACAGCACTGAAAATGGAAACACTTGAAAACAAATAATACAGTATCTTTGCTAAATACAGTATACTTGTTCAAGTAAGGATTTCTGCTCCTTCCACAGCATTTTGGTGGAGGTTTGTGCAACAGCATATTTACCACACAGCAGAGAGTGCTGAAGCAGTGAAATGATTGAGTTGGAAGTCTGACAAACAAACAAATAATGAAAGCCCAAGAGAAATCAGGTCCAACTTGACCTCGCTCAGTTTCCCGAAATGGTACCAGTCAGCCTGTCCAGAGAAGACAGGTGGACAGGTTTTGACGTGCCAGTCGTACGTAATTCCCAGAGGAAACAAAACAGTGGTGAAAATGATGCTTATTCTGCATTTGTGTTTAGAGCTCAGTTGTGTCACTCTGCCCTGGGAATGCAGGAGGAAGAAATCATTTGGATTCATTCCTTCTCTTTTTGTACGTTCCTAGGTACTGTACTCAGCTCCTTAAAGGCTTTTCCCCTAAACAAATTTGTTCCCCTAAACAAATTATTTTAAGAAAATGTAAAAAAGAAGAGATAAGCAAACCCAAAAGCCTTACCAAAGCTGTGAAAGCCAAATATTGCCTGAACCAACAGGACCTTGACATTTCCAAGAGTCAGATCTGTACCAGACTGGCTTCACTGCTCATGTAATGAAGTTAACAGTTGCAGTAGCACAGGACTGCTTTCTGTTTTCTTCTTAAATCCCACTAGAAAACCGGTATTTTGCAGTTAGTAAGGTGAACTTCCAGATTCCCAGATGAACACTTAGGTGCAGAAACTGCAAAGTCGAAGCGAGAAGTACAACCTGGATGGCTTTAAATTTGATTTGCAGTTTTTAATGGCAGTTATTTAATATCAGCTGGGGCTGCAGGACCCAGAGCTCAAAGTGGTGTATTCCAGCTTGACATCATTATGTGGTAGAATGCCTTTCCCAGATACAGGAGACTCATGTTTTTGCACGGCATAATTGGGAGGACAATGCTGATTATTATTTACATATTCCAAACACGTTGTGCTTCTGATTAATAACACCTTCCTTAAGCTGTCAGAAGGTTCTTTACCTTCAAGTACATTTACTCTGCAATAGAGTCTTCAGGATCCTTGGCTTGCTCTTCACTAGGCACAGTTTCGTTTCTGTTTTCAGTTACTGAATACTGCAACTATTAGAGCCTTTGAATAGCCAAAGAGCTTTGATTCAAAACCAGATCAGACAAGCCTGTTGACAAATGTGACCCCTGGGTTTGTAACGTCACAGAGCCTGCTCCCTTATATTCTTACATTTAGGGACAATGCTGACTTCCTAAATGGAAACCTGCTATGTAATAACGAGGCTGCATAAGCAAAAAGCTGAGTCATGCTGATCTTACAGTGGACTGCTCTTTACTGTGTTTTTAATAGTCTTGCTAGGCAAAACTGTTAAAAAGATGCTAAAAAGGCCTTTTGTTTAAAAAGTACTTTTCTAAGTTGAAGTATTCACCTTTCAGCCAAACAAGGCATTCTTTTGCAGATCTTTTAGTGGTAAATGCACGTTCAGGAAAAACTCCATTTACAGCAAAAAAGAGAAGGATCAGACACAAAAGGGATGATACAGGACTTCTCAGAACTTTATGTTTTTCTAAGACCAACACTACAGTTACAGAATTGAACTAGCAAATTTACACAGTTATTTCATAATCCTCAGAGATGTGGAATTTCTGTACTGAAAAATGTAATGGGCCATACATGGCCACGCTGGAGTCAGACTTCCCTTCTGTCTCAGAGATCTTGCTGATCCAAAAATCATAGAATCATAGAATGGTGGGGGTTGGAAGGCACTTTAGAGATCATCCAGTCCAACCCCCCTGCAGAAGCAGGTTCACCTAGATCAGGTCACACAGGAATGTGTCCAGGCGGGTCTTGAAGACCTCCAAGGAAGGAGCCTCCACACCCTCCCTGGGCAGCCTGGGCCAGGGCTCCCTCACCCTCACAGTGAAATAGTTTTTTCTTCTATTTAAGTGGAACTTTTTGTGTTCCAGCTTCATCCCATCACCCCTTATATTCTCCACACGATACAAGTAGTCTTTCACAAAAAGATTTTAAGCTATACCAGTTAGTACTGGATGGTTAGATCCTTTGTACAGCTCTTCAGGAGATAGTATTACTTTTCCACCAATAAAACACGAGATTGCTTGTTACGTTTAGCACTGACTCAGAGAAAAAGAAGCCCTTCATCTGGGCTGAATCATCCGTTACGTTTCCTGTAGGCATGTAATTTTGGAAAAACAGAGGGGTTTCTGTCCATCCCAGTACCAACACAGCATACCACTAAGTAGCCTGTGAGACTCTGCAATCACATCCCAGGGCAGTATGGTTGCAGGCTGTAAAAGGAAAACTCAGCCTGTGTTCGTATTTCGTAGCACGGATTCTCTACCATCTCTAAAAGCCTGTATTTAAGAAGAGTCCCTTTCTGTACAGACAGACACAAAACACAAGGGTGACTATATTAAGGAAAATAAGCCCCAAAACACAACCCTGCTGATTCCTGAGAGCTAAAAAATGAGTATGAAATAAAAAAGCCCAGTCACATCACCTCAGGGCAGAGCAGTTTCCCCAAAGCTATACTGGCTCCAGGACCATGTCAGGATATTTTTACTCACTTAGATGACTTAAAACCAATCAGCACACCTGATGACTAAGTTTGTGACATGAAGTAATAACTTGAACTTGTCCATACAGCTTTCTCCTGTACGATGCTTTGTTGGTCTAGCACTCCTACTGCTTGCTGCAGTGATTTGGTCCTATACTGCTATTTCCCACAGCTGGACTGCAGGTCATCTCTTTTGTGTTGTTAAAGCACTGTTTGTTTCTTCTTGCCACTTAAACAACGGGCCAACAAAAACATCACCAATAGGTTCAATATTTGGAGTAGATCAAGTACTCTAGTTTGAGGTAGATAATGTTTTACAAGAAGATGCCACGTCATTCTATAGGCACTAAAACTACTTCAAGTTCCGACAGAACCGAAATGTGTAACTTGCAGTATGATGGCAGGAAACTGCCGTGTCCCAAAGTTACTTATGAATTAATATACCATTTCTACTATGTTTTTAGTAATAACATGATGATAGAAACCAACTGTTCCAGAGCTGTTCTTTTCTACCATCCAACTCCTGCTCACCATTGTTCATAGATTTTCTTTAACTCTTTCAACTATCACCTCCTGTTGTCTTGGAAACGTTAAGCTAAGTTTTACAACACAGTGAACCTAGACTGTTTCAATATGGACCACAAAGAGTGAAAGCAAAGACAGGAAGATGGAAAAAAACATTTGCTATCTGCATTTGTACAAACAGATCCTTTGCAGAAGTGGGCAGACACTTCTGCCAAGTGTAATTGTTCACATTAGTCAGTGAGGTGTGCCAGGCCGACCCAGGACCGGAAGCAAGGAATTTCTTCCTCCTAAAAGCTGCTAAAAAAACTCATCCTTATCCCAATTAAAAATGGAGTCAAAGTAAACCACGTTAAAACACTCTGTGAGCATTCATTCAGAATTACAGTGGGCTTAACTAGCCTTTTGTGAGTTTGTGAGGAGCCACTTTTGCTTGGTACCGTGGGGAGGGGGCTGCACTGCAGGCTCAGTAATTAGTTCCCGGGCTTTCCAGGGCTCTGGGGTTTGAACCCACCTGCAGCCAATCTGGTGCCTCCGCCAGCACTATTTAAGGCAGGTAATTGGAAGGGTGTGGGACCAGGTGAAGGGGTGGTGTAAGATGGAAGTGTGCCTGTGGATCCCACAGTCAGAGGAAAGAGGAAGGAAGAAGGAGCATCAGACTGGAAACACATCAGCAATCCATGGCAGGAACACATGGAGGACAAAGGCAAGGCTGAGAGCCACCAGCACCTCCAGGTGAGTGTGTCCTGATGGGCAGAGACTGTGTGAGGAGGTGGCCATGGCGCAGGCTATGCTGGAGCCTGTGAGCCCCAGAGCAGCCCCACATGAGAGGCACAGAGGAGCTGCAGCCTTTGGGATAAATGCATGTTGGAGCAGCTCAGGCAGGGCTGCTTGGCCTGTGAGGGACCCTGTGTTGCAGCAGGAAGGACTGGTGTGAAGCCCACCTGCCCTGAGGAGAGACAAATGGCAGGAGCCATTGAGAACAGACTGACTGAAACCCCATTCCCTGCCCCCCTGAGCAGGGATGAGATAAAGACACTGGGATCAGGGCTCTGAACCCAGGAAGAGGGCAGGGATTGGGGAGGAAGTGGCCTTAAAGGGCTAGTTGTACTCCTCATCATCCTACCACTCTGTTGTTTTCTGTTTGTTATGTTGTGGGTTTTTATGGTTATGTTTTGGTTGTTGTTGGATTTCTCTTTCTCCCTGTCCCCACTCTGCCCTTAGGGAGTTTCAGGGTCTGTGGTACTTCAGTCTTATCCTGGTCTTTTGTCCCTGGGTGGGCCCTAACTACTCCACCTTCCATAATGCTTTGAAGGTGAGACAAATATACCTGCAGGTCACGTCAGCTCTCAGTAAGAGAGGGCAGCAGTCTCTTGCTGAAAATGTGCAAGAGACTCTGTTCTGAGGAGGGGGCAGATGACAGGGTAAGCAACCCAGGGTGGCCTACGTTGCAAAGCCTGTGAGCACTTATAGAAGCCAACGCTTGGGCACTTTTGACTCCAAAGCTGAGGACTGAGGCACCCAGGGATTTGTGGTGTCCCCAGGTTTAACTGGCTGCTGACTTGGAGCATTCTTATGTTCATGTGAACTGTGAGCTTGGTCAGACTTTTCACAGCACCTCCTATTCACAGTTTGATTTATAAGAAATCTGTCCCCATCTGTTCCATGTGCCTTTTTATTGTTGTTGTTGAGGAAGTGCTAAAAAGTGTCTGTGAAGCTCTCTGAGGTGCTACTGTACACATACAATACTATGTTTTGCTGTTTATTCTTTATATGGCACTCGGAGCTTCCAGTTTCTCAGGGACAGATGAAATAAACCGACGATTGCATGTGACTGAAGATGAAGTAAAACTGGAAAGTTGTAGAAAAGTTCTTGGACTCGGCCAAGTTAAAAAAAAAAATCCCCATGATTAGTACTCATGATGCAATCACAACTCTGTTAATATTAAAAGAAAACTGCTGGAAGTTAGTGGCTGAAAGGAAACCCCTCCAGGCCATCAGCCTGACCTATGTTTCCCAGCTCTGATTCTGTTTGTGCGCTCTCCAGGATTTGCTAAAATCAGGTATTTGTTTTTCCTGGTATGATACTCATGACTACGAGGGTTTGTCAGGATGGACAGATGTGCTACACAACCAGTCCAGTCTGTCTGCAACCAGAAAGTTTTACCCGTGACGCAGAAGGTGGTTTAGTACAACTGCTTCTATGTGGCAAAGTCTTAGGTTGGAATAAGAGCTGCTTTTTAGAGTTTCTTCCACAACACCCTGACAGATGCTCTTTTACCAGTCTGACTTTTTCAGATAAATGGCACGCTTGCAAAACATCCCTTATGTGTAAACAGAATATGGGATGACATGCTTTCCAGTGTTTTGACTCATGTTTTGACTGCATGAAGTAGTAAAAAGCTGGGTATTTTTTTATCTGTATGAAAAAAAAAAAACCATACAGGCCCAACCTTTGAAATAATTCCTCTCATTCCTATGCTCACATACCTCCTGTGTAGGCACCCAGAGTACGTTCTCCACCCTGTCCTTGTCTATCTGGGTGGAAAACCCCCGGTTCAGGGGTGACGGTGTGCCCCGAGCAGGGATCCCCGGGGAATCCCTCGGCTCGAGGAGGGCTGGTGTGTATCGAGCGGGGGGTCCCTGGGCACCCCCCGCTTCAGAGGTGACCGTGGCCGAGCAGAGGTGCCGGGGGACCGGTGTGTGTGTGTGAGCAGAGGACCCGGGGCGAGGAGGGCTCCGGCGGCACTACGGGCTCATCGCGCCAAGGACTAGGGAGGATTTTCTTCGCAGGCTGGCACTTGCCTGTCTTTGAAGTGAAAGAAAACGGGGCAATGTCGGAGGCGCCTCCACGGGAAAGAAAGCGCCGAATTAACGGAAGCCGCGTAAGAAAAGACCGATAAAGGACGAGCCTGGGTGTGCGTGCGGCAGCCAGCGCTCCGCCATCCCCCGCACCGCCTCCCTGCCGCGGGCTCTGCCCGCCCCGGCTCCCCGGCCCCGCTCGCCGTCCGTACCCGCTCGGCAGCCGCCGGCTCCGCTCCCTCCGTCAGCCCGTTCAGCTCGTGGGTGTCGCTGCCGCCGTCCATGGCCGGGGGAGCCCGCGCAGCCCCAGCCCGGCGGGAGCGCGTTTGTGCGGGGCGGGCGCGGGGCCTCGGGAGAAGAGTTTCCCGCGGGGCGGTGGCGGCGGCGGGAGGCGGCCCCGCGCCTGGCCCGGCCCCCGCTCCGGCCCCGGCTCCCACAGCCGCGCCGGGGCTGTGCCTGCGGCTGCCCCCAGCTCCGCGCCGGACAGGCGGCCCCTCGGGGCTCTGCGGGGACCGGCGCGGCTGCTCGGCTTTATAGCACCATGGAATCGCTTCGGTTGCAAAAAGATCTTTAAGCTCATTGAGTCCAAGCCCATCGCTAACCCAATGGCCCTCAGCATCTCAGCTCCACGGCTTTGCGATAGCTCCAGGGCTGGGCACTCCCTCACCTCTCCAGGCAGCCTGGCACAGGGGTTGACAACCCTCTCAGGGAAACAGTTCTGCCTCGGCTCCAATCTAAACCTCCCCTGGGGAAACTTGAAGTAGTTTCCTTGTGTCCTATTGTTCGTTGTCTGGGAGAGGAGCCTGACAAGCACGGCCAGCTTAGTTCGAAGAGCAAACAGCTTGGTTTGAGGACCAGAGTTCCAAGAATGGCTAAGAATGGTAGCTTGTGTGCTTCTGGGGAGGGGTATAGCTAATCGGTGCTGTGTGAGTACCAGAACAGAGGGGGTTGGGAGGCCACTCCAGAGCTCATCCAGTCCGACTCCCCACTAAAGCAGGTTCTCCTCAATCGGGTTGCACATGTTTTGTTTCAAAAAACTGGATGAAATTACAGTTGAAGGCCAGGGCTTTATTTTAAGAGTATTCTGATCAGTGCTTTCTAGATTTTCAGTTCAATTGCCCTATTTTTTTTCTTCCCTAAACTTATTTTCCACTACAAAGGGTGCACATAAAAATAATGAAGGCACAGGTTTGGTGGTGATGGAACATCAGAGCAACACGGATGTGTAGAAACAATTGGCAATGAGAGCAGTGAAATAAGCCTGAAGTATGAAATAAAGTGTTAGATCTTAAAATGTTGTTGTTACAAGCAAACTTTCTGCAGAGCAAAAAAGTAATTTGTTTAAAAAGATGCATCTTATGTGGCCTCACGTAATCTTTTTTGAGGCTAGGAATGAACTACTCATCTGCACTGCGAGCCGATTATTGAGTTATTGAGTAGTTGTTCAAGCCTATTCCTGTGTGTGGTGTTGAAGTGTGTATTCCTCAGGTTAACTGGCTTTTCTCCCTCTGTGAAAAGAGTTGAGGTATATTTCACTTACAGAATGTAAGCAAACATAGAATATAAATAAACATGCAGAATGTAAATAAATAAATAAGAATGGATATCTTCTTTTAAAGGTGTAAGGGCCTTTTGCTAGATCTTTGTGAACAGAGAGACCATGTAGAGAAGCGTTGCTACCCTTTCCTTTATTCCCAAGACAGGAATTTTACCTGAGCAGCTCCTGTGGAGGGAAGCTCCAGTTGAGCTGCTTAGTGCCACAACCACTTAGCTAGTGGACCTGCAGTCATGAACATGATACGAGTGGCCACTGTGGAGAGGAGGTCTGGGCACTTGGCTCTCCTCACTTTCTACTCATTACCCTGAGTGTCATGGAGGGAGAGGGTCTGCAGGAGGGATCTGCAGTTCACCTAAGACTCACCAGCAGGTTACATGTGAGGTCCTGGACTGCTATGAACCTTACGAAGTGGCTTTGCTTGAAAATGCAGATTCAGGCCTAAGGATGGTGACACATCAAATAAAAATCTCTACCACATACCATGTCTCTGCAGCTTTTTTCCCTGCAGCAGATGGGCCTCTGGCTCGTGCTCCTGTGTGGGTAGTGGAGTGGAATTGTTGCAGCCACCTTAAAATGTGGTGAGTCCTTGTGACTTTTTAGTCCTTTGGATTTTCTCCAGTGGGATTTGATGGAAGTTCATATTCACCTTGGCACAGAGCTGCATTGACTTCTTGTAGCTGACTTTTGGGTTTGAGTTGACAGGGAACTTTTTTTTTTTTACTATAAAGCAAACTGTAATTGGTGACAGAGCCCATTTTTACAGTTCACACAGAAGCATGTGGGTAAGCAGATGTGGCTAAGCACAAATTAAGCACAAGTTAGGCTTCCATTTTGAATGCTAGGGGTCCCTGAAGGTTACATTTCACTGTGCTCAGGAGCCTATTGAATCAATCATTAACTTTTTGCCTTGTGAAAAAACACAGCACACACTTGCAAGTTGCTGTCTTCACAAAGTGCCTGGCAAGCATCTATTTAATTAGACTTTGATTCTGAGTGGCCTTCTCTGGAACTCTTTTCTACAGTGAGCTAGAGAATACTTATTTAGAGAGAGAAGCAAAGTTTTCCTGTTATAGTCCATAGAAAATGGAAGAAACAACACCTTGTGAGAGGAAAAAAAATATTAATATGGTTTTTTTTATGCTGAGGAGAGTGTATAGTGAAAGGAGAGGAATGAGCATGAGCTGAAAAAGGTGTGTGTGGCAGTGTTTTGAACCAGTGCTGTGTTGATCTCTTGGCCGTGGTTTCCTGTAGATGGGAATATGTTCTCGCTCAGGTGGTGTCTCAGCTTGCCATGGTGGGCATGGTTGTCTTGTCAAAGGGCAAGCACAGGGAGGTGACACTGGAGCACTGTGAAGTGAAGCTCTAAATCTCACTATATGGTCAGTTTTTAAGCCTGGTCAGTTTTTAGGCCTGGAAAAGCACAAGACTTGCCTTAGTGTCTGGGTTTGTGGCAGCTGAACTTGAGCAGTGCACTCAACTCAGCTGGCTGTCATCAGACACACTGCCAGGTAACTTAACAGCCTTTAAGTATGTCTGGACCATAATTGGCCTGGTGTTTGGACCTCAAGAAGAGTTGATCAGAATCCTCTCTGTCTCCACGTGCACAGTGACATTTTTTGAGACACCACCATGTTTTTAATTGCCCCTTTCCATCTTCAGTAGCTCTTCGCAAATGCATCTTGATAAACTTGCTGGACAGTTGTAAAGGTTTAATTGGCCCCAGTGAAAATATCCTGCCTTTAATGCTAAAAGTTAGACAAGATCTGCTCTCTGTAGGTGGCGCTGAGGAGTGGTAGTGCTGATTTCTTCCTTCCCTGTGCTAACTCACGTGTGTACTGTGCCGTCACGTGCCAGAGAGACCTGTGAGAACAGGAGCTGTTGTTAATCTTAAGGGGAACGGGTGTAATTTCAGTGGATCTGAGAAACAGCTTAGTCTGAGCTTGTGAAACAGCCTGTGAGCCAGTATTCCCATATGTCCTGAAACACCCAGCTCTCTGTCCCATCTTTCTATTGCTGCGCTTGTCAGCACAGCATCCATCTTTTAACAATACATCTCCCCGTTATCCAGCCTTTGGGTTAGTTCTGGTGGTGAATCTGCAAAAAATGGTAACAAATAAATTGCTGCTTATGAAAAAAACCCCTGTGCTCCCTATAGAAGAATAGTTGCAGACTCAAGTGGTGGCAGGAGAGGCAGAAGCCTGGTGATGTGGTTGGTCAGCAGCTAGGTAATGAGGTGATGGGAGCACACTGTGTGGTAGGTCATTCTTGTGCATGCATGAATTTGAGCACAGTCATTGTAAAATGAGAACTCTGAAAGTGTTGTCACGTGAGCCTGAGTCAGGATTTTTGGTGAGTGCTGCACAGAGCAGATGTTGGAGGGTGCAGAGAGAGTCCTTGGGACCACTGTCAGAACACTTGACTGAAACATGGGTGGAAATAAGATCAGAAAGATCCGCTGCACTGCACCTTTACATCTGAGCCACGACATGGATTTGCAGCCTGTGTTAGACTCCCAAGCAGCAGAATGACCTTAGAACAGTAATGAAACCGAGCTAGAAAGGGCAATGTTACGCATTTTTACTACAATTTCAAGAGGCTTTTTGGTTCAATTTGGTTTTGGGAAGGTTTTTTTGTGGAGTAGTTAGGTTTGGTTTGTTTTTTAAATCCAGAGATTTGTTTTCTCTGAGGAAATACAATTTATGTGACCAAAGAGACAACCTGAAGACACCCAGAATAAAAAGTACATGGTATTACCTGGCATTTGTGGTTGCTGTAAAAACAAATCGTGAGAACTGGTACTTCCTAACCAGAAAACAACTTTAAGTAAACAAAATGGCATTTGGCTTAATCTCTCCATGGGAAAAACAGCTCAGTCTTTCAAAAATGTAGGAGGGAAAGATCTGAGGAGGAAGGTGCTGGTGGCAAAGAAACTAGACTGCATGAGTTATATAGAGGTTGCAATTCCAAAACTGGTGCTTCATATCAGTTACAATTGCATTACCTTTTATTATCTCCTTCTACCTCTCTTGGCATATCCTCCTCTTTTTTTCCTTGCTGGCATCTAGATGTACATATGTGAAAATTTAGTTCCTTGCTCTGGCAGCTCTTCTCCACAGCAACCACCACCCTTTGTATCTACAGTAAGATGCTTACAGTTTGATTATTTGTTTTGGGAAGAGGGGAATGCCTGTTTTGTCATGGAAACTACTTGGAGTGAAAGCACGTTATTTTGTGGCGTTTCTTCCTTTTTTTTGTTTGTTTTGTTTCCTGTTATTCCTTCAAGCCCTTGCATTGCACTCTGCAGAAACTCACTGTGATTTAGAAATAATTTTAAAGGTAAACACTTGGTTTAGGCAGTTCTTGCTCCCAATGCCTGACTGATTTTAATGAAAATAACATTTTTATAAAGCAGTTAGCTATTAGATTCAGATGTTTTCTCAGTTCATGTCTCCCGATAGGTATGAACTCTGGGAAAGAAATGGACTTTTTGTTGTTTATTTTTTTTCACCTGAAATATGCATTTAGTTGTTTTCTTGTGGTCTCTTGTCATAGTTTCCTGCCTGATACTTGCTCTTTGTGTTTATGTGAACTGTTTGGGAGTTGGGAGAAGACAGACAAAAAGGGATTTCCATGATAAAGTGTCTCTGGGAGTGGCAGGATGGGATACAGTACAGAGATATTCTCCACCTAAGTGAAGAGACCTGTCCCACTTTCCATTTTCAAACAGAAATTGAGTGGGTAAATACCTCAAAGCATTGATTTGGAGGGAAAAGCAAAGGAGATGTGAAGGGCCTGACAAACATCACCCTAGCAGCAGAACTGCAAGATTCCCTGCATCTGCCTTTCACCTCTCTCCAGTTTCTGCCTCATGAGCTCCTGTCTCACAGTTCCCAGTAAAGGGGACCTGTTTAAAATAACTTTATAACGTGCTGTTCTCTATTATGAATGGTACCTGTATGGAATTACTTCTCTGCAGCTGCATGTATCCAGTGATGTAACTGACACTGCAAGCTAATCTCCTCCAGTTCATTTTGTGTCCAAGGCTCATGATACATAATTTAGATCTGACCTGTTGCATACCCTGCCTCTTTAGTAGATCTACATTTAAATTATGTTATTAACTCTAGAGAGCCATAAGGTATTTTGCAATATTTACATTACAAAATTACTGACTTCCTATGAACTATGACTTAGTCTGGAGCAACATAGAGCAAGTAAGCAAGGTCTGATGTGGTCTTGGTTATTAAGCATATACACACCACAAAAAGGTTTAATGACTATCTGGACAAGACTATGTGTCAGAGAGAGAAACAGAACTAAAGCTGTTTTGAGTTCTGGCTACAGCCATCTCTAATATTGGAGATTGTTGTGGATGGAGAATTTGGCTTGACATATTCACTGAAAGGTGAGCCAGAGCTCCCTCACCTCACACTGAAAGAGTTTATTTCTTATTTTTAAGTGGAACTTTTTGTGTTCTAGCTTAATCCCATCACTCCTTGTCCTGTTGCCAGCTACAATAGAAAACAGGGATGTCCCAACCTCCTGACCCCCACCCTTTAGATATTTGTATCTGTATGTGTTAATAAGATTTCCCTCAGTCTCCTCTTTTCCAGACTAAACAGCCCCAGTTCCTGCAGCCTTTCCTCATATGAAAGATGTTCCAGATCATCTTGGTGGCTCTGCTCTGGACTCTCTCCAGAAGTTCTCTGTACCTCCTGAGCTGAGGAGCCCAAAACTGGACATAGTAGTCCAGATGAGGCCTCTGTGAGCTTTCATGAAAAGCCAGTGATAAAGGCAGGTAATGGTGCCCTTTGCTTCTAGTCAGTGGGTTCTGAAAAGACATTTTTCCTGTTCACATGGAACTGGCTGTGGGCTTAGTGTGTGAAGCACGTAGGGAAGTCTCTGGTCTCTGTTATTTGGAAGGTCAGAGTCAGCCATCACGATTGTCCACTTTGGATTTTAAATCTGTGAAACTAATGGTTAAAAATATTCTTTTGCTTAAGATGTGCTGGCTTGCTTGGCACACACACAGGGTAACAGACTTTTTGAGTAAGAAAAGGTTTCAGGCAGCACTGGACTTGTGCCAGAAGGAAATGAGTAAGCTCCTACCTAGAAATAAACAGCCATGCGAAAGATTTAGCATTAAAATAGGGAGGTCTGGGGTTTGTGAAAAGGATCTGACCCGGGATATAGAATTAAACAGTACTCTTTTGGATTCATTTTTGATGCATTTAGAACTGTGAGGCAGTTAATTTTCTCAGTGAAGAGCAAGTACTGCCCGTTGCATAATTGACTCTGGCGTGCTGTCGTGCTCCTTTCCCCTGGGCTTGCTGTCCTTCACGCACTGCCACATTGCTGCACAGCGCATTGTATTCTTGGTACACATTGAATTAGCTGGGCTCTCAAATAAACCTCTTAGCTGCTCTGCTCTGTGCTGTGCAAACAGATGTTCCCATCGTATGAAGTGCTCTGTGTTGTTTGCTGGAGCGGGGAGCGTGACGGCACTGCAGATGTTGGTGAGGCTGTGCCTGACAGGGCTGGCTTTAGGGAGCAGAGGGCCCTGACGGTCTTGGCCTCACAAGAGGGAGGAGATCGATGCTGAGCTGACCATGTGCCCAGAACTGTCTGCGTCTCATCTGAGTGCAGAGCCTGCACCAGCGGGATGGCAACAGAGAAATCTGCACAGGGCTGAGATCAGGGGGCAGCTTCTTGGCTCATTAAACCCTGTGTACACAGGTAACTGTGAGGGCCCCGTGGAGCAAAACCATGGAGCAAAACCCAGTGCTTTGTAAAAATGATTGGCATTCCTCCCTGGAGAGTCTGTTGATCCATTTTAGGGGGGTTTTTGTTCAGATGACAGCCAGTCAGGTTGTCAGGTGGCTCTGCTGTTCTCTAATTCACAGGAGCTTCCTGAGGAGTTCTGGCACTGTTGGCTTAAGCTTACTGTTAACTCCATCCTGACAAGGCTGCTGCAGTGTGTGCTCACCCTCCTGGGTTCTATATCCATTCTTCATAAAGTATTTCCACACAATGCTGTCTGAGAAACTAGTTTCAGGCTTTTACTTACAGCAGGAAATCAATGTCAAGTGTATGGATGGAAGAGACTCAACAGGAGGAAATGAAGCTCCTATTTTTATCCTCAGTCTTAGAGACTTCATAACTTGTACATTTTCAGGCTGAAATAGATCAGCTCCGTCTAATTCTATATATTAATTTCTCCTTTTTAAAGTCCCAGAAAAATCACTGCACCTTTTTTTTTAACCACAATATATTTCTATGTGTGTATTTACACACTTTTACAACTAAAGAAGACTTGGTTTTTATGTAAAAATTGCTGTGAAAAATGTTATAGCTGAAATGAGACAGGATGTCAAGTCTCAAGCTTGGCATTGGGAGGCTGGTCTCAAAGTTCTGGTGAGCTTCAACCTTGACTGCTTGTGAAATGTCCTGTGATGTGCATTTATCTCAGCTGATTTAGCCTCTAGCTAGTAAAAGCATGGTTGCACACATCTGAAGCTGCCTCACTTAACTGCATGCTGCAAAGTATATAACACACAGGTTGAAGTGGTGTGTTTTTAGAGGCTATACTGGTAATTGACTTCAGAGGTGCTGAATCTATGCCCAGGTAATGAGTGTGATTCAGGAGTCACTTGCATCTAAACGTCTAAACTGTGTTGTCGTTTTATTCCAGCTAACAGAATCTTCTTCTTGTCATTAAATTAGTTTTATAGACTTCATTACATAAAATAGATGGAGAATTACTTAAAAACCTCTATGTGCAGACTCTGGGAAATGATGTTTGTCTTTGAAAGGTTGGTTTTAAGCTTTTTTTCATCAAATGTACACTCAGTGATAGGTCAGAGATGACATGTTATCAGTTACAAGTTCCAGAACAATCCGTTTAAAGAAGAAGCAAGCCTAATGTATTTTCTAGATGTTGTCAGCAGAGGTGCTGCAGTGCTCCAGGGCAGAGAGTGGCAGGAGGTTCTGTATAAACATAAGTAAAAGTGCATCTGATTAAAATGCCAGATTTTCTGTTCAGGTGTGAATCTGCATTGTATGTCCTTACATTGCTTGTCATCAGTCAGGTAAATAAGAGAAGAATCTGGCCCTAGAGCTGCTGTTGGCAAGGAGTGATTCAATGAAAGGAGTAATCCAGTTAAAATAAAAGGCCTCTGTGTATGGAATTACTCTGAAATGTAATTCGTAGAACAATGCCTGCTATTGAAATGTAGTTAAAAAAAAAGAGAAAATAATAAAGGGGATATAAAGAGCTGTTCAAAGGGCTCTTTTGTATCATAGACTCATGCTTTTAGGAGTAGTTCCCAGCTCACAAGATATACAGAGAGAGGAGGGAAGGAGGAAGGAAGGAGAAAAAGATGATTCTTCCACAAGGTAGAGTACTTGCTCCTTGGTGCTATAGCAGTGGTGAGGTTCTCCAGGTCCCAAAGCACCGACCCTGTGGTGGAACAAGAGTAATCAAATGTAGACTCCATTGCCAGGGTGCAGCCCATCCCCATTCATCATCTAGTTATTAATTGTACTGTCTTTAAAACAAAAGTGATCCTTGCTAGGTATCACAGCCTTGCAGCAGTCAGCCAAGGCTTTCAGTGCTCTCATCTTGCCATAGGACAGTGGCTGTACTTCAGGCCTTGGACCTGTTTGGGTTGGTTTGGGCTCCCAAGACTGAGTTCAAGTTCCACTGTGCCCAAAGGGACACATATATGCATGTTCCACCTGCTCTGGAATACTGCAAAGGAAGCTCCTTACTGCGACTCATGTATGCAACAGGTGGGGCTGGGAGGCTGTTGTCATTGTCTAGGAAGAATGCCTCCTTAAGGCTGTCTGTTCCATAATTTCTGGAAAGTCCAGAAGTCTAGGAAGTATATTCCTATATTCTTAACATAATTCAGATGGAAAGAGACATCAGGAGGTCTGCTGGTCTAACCTAGAGACCTCAGCTGTCAGGTGAGTGCAGGTGACATAGGGCTTTACCCCAGCCTCATTTTGAAAACCTCCAATGTTGGAGACTCTCTGGGCAACCTGTTCCATTGCTTATCCTCATGGTGAAAAGGTTGTTTCTACTTTCCAGTCTGAGTCTTTCTTGCTTCAACTGATGTCTGTTATCTCTCATCCTCCCACGAGGCACCAAAGAGTTTGTCTCCTTGGTGGTCTCCTTGTAGGTACTGCGAGGCTGCTACAAGGTCCTCTCAAATCTCCATATTGGATAAACCAAATTCCCTTAGCCCTTACTTCACAGGGCAGGTGCTCCAGTCCCTTGACCATCTTGGTGGCACTGAACTAGCTCCAGGTCATTCATTTATGTTGGGAGCCCTAAACTGGATGATTTTCTGCAGGTCATCTCATGAGTGCTGGGTAGTACAAAGGGTCATCACTTCTCACAGCCCATGGGCTCTATGGCTGTTAATACAGCCCATAGGCTGTTTGCTGCCAGAGCACACTGCCTGCCCGTGCTTACCACCCTGACAGCAGCTTTTTGGTAGTTCATTTTGACAATGTTCCAATATTTACATTTACAAATATCAAATTACATCTCTTTCACATTGTCTTTTGCGAGGTTCATAGGCAAAATTTTTTCTTGGAAAGCCAGGAATTTGACAGTATAATTGTTTTTTTGTTTGAAGAAACCACCTAAAATCTTTAGGTTGGGATGATTTAAAATGATATCTGCACAATTTGACTGCTGTTCATTACCAAGACATAGTTTAAAGCAGCAAGAGCGAATTCCATCTCAAAGGTGTGTTTCAAGTACAGAAATCACTGCTGTGATCATTTGGCTTGAGTTTCACTCAGCACCACCTGTGGCTTGGCCAATAGCTTGTGCATGAACCACGGCATATATTTTAGACAGTTTTAAATCCTTGACATTACTTTTTAAGACTGACATTGGAGGTACTCAGCAGTTTGGGGATGTAGTAAACAATCCACCCATATACTGGACTGGGCTGAAACCATTCACTGTGATACATAAGGAAATGCTTAATCAACTTAGATCTGAAAGTGCTGAGTGAAGCTGTAGATGCTTTCATTCTACCTGTGAGCTTCATTCCCCTCTGCAGTCACACCGTGTTATTGGCTGTCTATAGAGACAAAGATTTATCTGGGTGTTTTACTGGCAGACTATCAGGAATACACTGCAAGTGGTTCTTTTCCTTTTGGTTCCTGTCTCCAGGAATACATGTTCCTGTACGTAAGCAGTCTGTTCATCAGAGACCTGTTGCCTCAGGGTGCCAGCGCCATCTGCCTTTTTGTTTCTTCAAGAGACAGAATATTTGACAATGTATATATAAAAAAAAAATCCAGTGTAGTCAGTTTACCAGCATGGTGTTGCCATGGAATCCCAGAACTCATCCAGTCCAAAGCCCTGCTAAAGCAGGTTCCCCTCGGTCAGGGGGACAGAAATGCATCTAGGCGGGTTTGGAAACCTCCCAAGAAGGAGCCTCCACACCCTGCCTGGGCCAGGGCTCCCTCACTGAAACAACAAAGGGGTTTCTCCTCCTGTTGCAGTGGAACTTCCTTATGTTTCAGCTTATGCCTGTTACTCCTTCTCCTGTCCCTTGAGACAACAGAAAAAAGTCTCACCCCATCCTCCTGACATCCACCCTTTAGGTACTTTTATAAGTGTTATTGAGGTCTCCCCTCAGCCTTCTCTTCTCCAGACTAAACACCCCCAGGTTCTGCAGCCTTCCCTCACAAGAAAGATGTTCCAATCTCCTCAGCATCTTGGTAGCCCTATGTTTTTTGAAAACATGCCCGTGTCTTTGCTTTATCAGGTGCTTCTGCTGGCAGCTGTTTCCCATTGTTGGCTTTTCTTCATTTGCTGAGTGACTTTTGTATTCATATTACATCTTGATGGCTGCACTACTTGAGAGTAATGTTCTCTAACTTAAAATATAATAATCAAGGTAAACCATAAGTCAATAGTAGGTTGCAAAAGGAAGAGAAAAGCTGTCAAGAATACCATAGTGTCAATTACATGGCCCACATACACATAAAAATGTCTTTGTATTTACAGGATATTTGTTGTAATTCTTTTGTACATGCTTGTGTGGTATGCTTTGTGAGAAGCTTATATGAATGTGAATTTAGGGTAACTACACCATGAAGATGCATATTTTACTCTTTAAATGTTGCCTGCTGTGTCATCTGTCATCTGCAGAACTGTGCTCAGACATCTCTGCTGAACGCTCGTGTTACTCGGATGAAGACGTTGAGTATCACTCCAGTGCTACAAACTGAAATAGTGAGGTGTGGAGGAAATTAACCAGAACTGATGAGTGATGTTTAAATGGGGCATAGATAAATGGAATTTAGATAAAAAACCATGATTTTTTAAGACCACTTTTTAGTTGGAGATTAAAATCAATAGTTGTGCTTCTACCTACAGTAAAGAAATTCTTGCACTGAGCATCTTAATGCTGAAGCTGGACTGAAACCTAAAGGCTGGTGAATTTGTCTCCTTCAAGGCTCTAAGAATGGAGTTCTGTTCAACATCTGCTCCAGGGCATGTGCAGTTTGTATTCACAAGCCTGAGATCCCTCTAGAGTGTGGAGTAAGATGCTACTTTATTTTAAAGCATGGTCCTTAGATGAAGCAAGTTGGTGATTCTAGGTAAGAATTTGGAATGATGCCCAAAAGTGGGAGGATCTCAGCCCAGTGTGGAGCTCCTCAGTGGGTCCTTTGGGGAATGTAGGAAAAGCCATTCTGAAGTTACATTTTCCCTGAAATCCAGCAAGTATTTTTTTCCAGGAGTGGTGTCATGCCTTCAGTGAGAGAGGTGCTGACTGGTGTAGTGTGGCTGTAACAACGTAAGGTCCTTGACGCAGAGGTTGGAACCTGTCTTATTGAGAAGGGAACTGAACATGGATAAGTGCTCTGACAGTTACGCTGCTGAAGTTTAAAAGAGAGACACTGTCACTTCTCTATTCTAGAATAAAGAATTTCACTCATCTCTGTGGGGGGAAAATGTCATTCTGGTGTGTAGGCTATGGGTCTTGATGAAGTTGAGCGGCTTCTTACACTGTCTGAGGACATAAGGAGGAAAAGTCACTGTTTCAACTTCAAAACATTTTTAAGCCAGGCATACTAATGCAAGTGGGCCCCAAAAGCTGGCTACTCTAATCCTGCTTTGATAGAGGTGCCAAAGACAGAATCTGCAGATCCGCCTTGGGATCAGATGCTTCAGGATGAAGTACTGCTGGATGTAGGTTCTGTACGTGAGCTGGTTCATAAGGGACCTTCAAGTGACTGAACACAGGCAACCCTCATGCCTGGAGCAGGATCCAGGTATCCTCAGCTGCAGGCCTATGCTCCCACTCTCTTCCAGCCTCCATGCTTCTAAGAGAGACTGTTTCTAAGGCAGAATTTAATCCATTGGGCTGGAACTGTCTCTCTTGTAGGACTGAATGTGAATCACTGCTGCAGTGCAGCTGGTTGCCACGAGGTCTAACTGTGAAGCCCTAAATCTACCAGTCAGTGAGATGGATTGTAAAAGGGTTACGATAAAAGGGGAAGTCATTAGTCCCTTCTGAGGATTTCCTTCTCGAGCACCACCAAATCATTTTTCTGACTTCCTAAGTAGGCAGAAGGAGTGAGATATGAATTTATCTTTCTCTCTGCTATTGCTTTTCTGCAGGATTGATATACAAGCAAGAGATAATCAATGGCTGAGAGACAGGAAACATTCTAATGCTGGGGCCAGGGCAACTGTGGTTTGGATATTGCTGCATGCTGCATTTCTAGGCACTTGGCTCTTATTTCAGAAGAGAAACTCTAATGGTAGTGTGTAAGAATAATAGATGCTTATACCAACACAGTGGATGATCTCAGAACCTTTGTAAAGGCAAAGGCTTAGAGCATGGAACAGGGATTTTGAAATGGTTGAAAAAGAAAAGTTTGAGCAGTAGGGATTTCTGGATGCAGGCAGAAATAACCCCCTTCAAACTTTTAGGAAGAGGAAATGCAGTCTCAGCCCAACTTAGGTGGCATTTCTCATATCTGGGGGCTATAAAGAAGAATCAGGAGAATGAGAAGGAAATCTAGTCTGGCTGCACCATGGTAACTGTGTTCTAAAGCCTTAGTATGGTTTACAGTATGGTGTATATAGTTAAATTACTGCCAGCAATTCTGGTTAATCACTTTCTTGCTAAGTGACATAGTGAGTTTGCTCAGCGAATGCTTCTGCAATGGTGCCGTCTGCATGGGAAGTGAAACGTTATTTATTACTCTGAACACGGTACCTTCTCCAACAACTGCTGTCAGGATAAATACAAAATGTGAGAAATAAAACTGCTCTGATGTACTTAACTGCTGCTGGTCTGTCACGTACCTACCTAAAAATGCATTGCTCTGAAAGGTAGCAAACCTAGCATGAGGGTAAAAAGCAAGGGCTTAAAACTGGCCCTGTTTTCCAAACAAACTGTTTAGAAATACTGTAGGAAAAACAAGGATTTAAAATTATCCCTATTTGAGGGATACCAATTTATAATTATATGTGTTTTCCAAATATTCTTGCCGTAACATATAAAAAAAGACCAGAATTCAAATTCCAGAAAGCTTCAGTTTTGAGACCTTTATGTCAGATCAGTTTGCAGTGAGTGTCAAAGCCCACAGGATTCAGACACCGAGATGAACTTCAGCATCCTGGTTCAGAAAAACATTTTATTTTCAAGCATTCTTAATTGGTTTTCAGGCTAAACATACGCAAGTATTTTTTGTTTGTTTTGCTGGAGGCCTGAAAGTGGGTGTATAATAGGATAAAATGTAAGAGGTAAGTGTATGAGCTGGCACGGGGAGAGATCCCTCTTGTTCTGTTCTTCCAGAACAATGAGGTCATTAGGAAACTGAATGACATATTTACGTCCATTTTCACTGGTTCCAATGTGCTCTCAAAGTGGCTTTCCAGGAACTGAACATTCTTTGGGAACCTTAGGGCAAAATCTGAAGATGAGTTTACAGCTTTAATCCTTCCAAAGCTCCCAAGATCCTGTCACCAGATGGTATTTATCCAAGTCATAAAGCAAACAATAAGAAGTAGAGATCACCACTACTATATGTGATGAGTTATTGGAAATAAGCTTCTAGGATTTTATTATTGTCATCGAAACAGCTCCATTTTATTAAAGGAAATTTAATCCAGTAAGCATATACTAAGCTTGTCTGTCAGTTTATCTGCCTATCTACTCCACAATATATTTTCTCCTTTATTTATTTTAATAAACCTGTCATGAGCAGAAAGGAAAAGGGCATCTTTGGTCAGTGGTCTGAGTAACTTAGTCCTGATGCCATTCAGGATACAAAACATATGCTTATATTACCAGGTTGAAGTAATGATCTCAGTAAATTATTTGCTTTGCTTTTAAGCAGTGTGCTGCCCTGTTGACAGTATTACTGTCCATTCAGGAAATTAATTGGGAGTATAATTAAGGACAGTTACACAAGACTTGAAAAAAATGTAGCCTCATAGAGCCAAAACAGGACAACTAAACCAAGAGCATGTGGCAGTTCTTTAACCCTCTGTGATTCCTTGGAAGGGTTTGGAAATGACTGATGTATTTAACTTATATTTTCCACACATCTTTTCACAGAGCTATCTCTTAAATCTCTCAAGTAATGTGAGGACAGAGACAAATCATGTTGCAGCTGGAAACAAAGGAAGCCATAAAATTGTTTCTGTAAGTCAGGGCACACCAGTGCTGTGCTTGGGGATATTTGCAGTCTGAGAGGGGTATGGGGAAGCTGCTGCTTCTCTGCCAGGAGAGCATTTTCCGCATCCCCTTGCCTTGGAGCAGCCATGGGTGCAGAGCAGAGCTGGCAGCCACAGCCCTGCGGCTTCAGGCCAGCGTGAAGCCTTCCCAGCGTGGGCCCTTGGCTGGGCAGGGGGTAAGGGCCACAATGAGCTGCCTGTGCGCAGCAGCCATCGGACACTGCCGTATTGCTGTCCCACAGCCACCTATGCGCTGAAAGAAAGCCACTCTGTCTTCCCAGTGCAAGTTAGAAGCCAGAAATCAAGAGCATGGTGAAACTTGTCTTCAGAGATTACTCAAAGGATACAAAATGCTTCTTAACAAAGGCCCTTGGACAAGACATTTGAGGACGCTTTGGGTTAATCTCTCAAAGTATTATTCTAGCACACAGTTGTAGGCTTTTGGACAGATTTTCCTTTTACACAGCTGCACACACAGCTAATGAATTCAAAAGAGAAGAATAAGATTGAAAGTGTTCTAACTCTCCATGTCTCTGTTCAGGTTTGGAGATCCATCTGGCTTTGCTTTGGAAGCTTAGCATACCTAGAGCCATTCTCTTCAAACACAGTTCAGTATAAATATGCTGTGAAAAGCAACTACACCTGATGGGAACCAACAGCCAGGCTAAAAAAAAGGTTCTGAGTAAGTGCAGATGTAAATAACTTTGATAAAACTGTCTCTCACTTTGCTATTGTCTCACAGTGCCAGTGATTTGGGAGGCACACAGGCACATGGCTGTGTGCTATCCCACTAATACACACAGGCAGACATACCAAGGAGGGAGGCATAAGCTCTTTCCCTCACCCAATATTTATATCCTAGCTAGATAATACTGTAATACAGAAACTAGCTGTGCATTCTGGCTGCCAGATAATACTCCTGGATCTGCTAATGCAATCCCACTGAAGCGGAGCAATCATTCTGATGCATCTTTAAAGAGACTTTTGATTTTTAAAGGGAAATAACTCCTGTGGAGAGAGCTGCTACCAACTTAATTTCCAAGCAGTAGATGTATGGGTGAGCATCTTGCTCACGTGATCTGTGTACTGAGTGTCTTTTATGATAATGGGAAGAGAGCCTATGTTTTTTGTTACCTGATCCAAATATTGCTGAAGTTGAAGGGAATTGTGCAGCGAACTTTTGCTGAGTGGATTGAACATGAACCAAGACCTCAGCAAAAGGTATGAGGAAAATGTTTGTTTTAAATGAATGAAAAAGAAGACATTTGATGCCTGCTGTGCAGTTTGCGTCGTTTACCTCCTTTGCCTTAACCAGTAACTGCATTGCCTACTTTAGCTTTTCTAGGTCTCGCTGTTTTAGATTATATAGAGTCTATATCTGTGGGTTTCTCGTAGCTGGGAGTCTTTTGTAGGAATAAAATACACTAGCAGGAGGGAGAACTAGGCTGCTTCCAGAATAAAAATATACTGCCTATATCAAAGGTCCTGTCTTACCTTCACAGCCTGATTGGGAAAAAACATATTTGAAGTCTGTTCTGCTGTGGTTTTTAGTTTTGTTGGGGTTTGGTTGGTTGGTTTTTTTTATGGTGATGGTTCTTTGGTAGAGTACCTGTCTCATTTATTCCATCCCACTCCTTGCCACTCACTGTTCAGTTTGCTCCATCTTCCTGTTGTGCCTTTGTCCCAAGTGTTTTAATACCCTCTGGAGCATCTGCAACAGCTTCTCTATCTACACGTGCTAACTCGACATGGAGAGCAGAATTCTTTATGCCTTACAAAGTACTTGCTGTTTTAAGGTTAGGGAGCTGTAGACTAAAACAAAAATAGTAGATCTACGCTTTCCTTGTGTATGTCCCCATCCCTGGAGGGATTCCAAATCCGTATAGCTGTGCTGCTTGGAAACGTGGTTTCGTGGTGGCTGTGGCAGTGCTGTGAGAATGGTTGGACTCAATCTTAAAGGGCTTTTCCAACTTTAACTGCTCTGTGATTTCTGTGGTGATCGGGATGAGGGGATGGAGTGCACCCTCAGTCAATTTGCAGATGACAGAAGGCTGTGTGGGAATGTAATTCTGTGTGAGGGCAGGAAGGCTCCTCAGATGGCCCTGGCCAGGCTGGAGCCATGGGCTGATAGTAATGGGATGGGATTTAACAAGGCCAAGGGCTGGGTCCTGCACTTGGGTATCACCAAGCTCAGACTGGGGTGCAAGGGCTGGAAAAGCTGCCCAGAGGGAAAGGACCTGGGGATGTTGATCAACAGTACCTGAACATGAGCCAGCAGTGTGCCTAGCTGGCCAAGAAGGCCACCTGCCTTGTATCAGAAATAGTGTGACCAGCAGGCTCAGGGCAATGATTGTTCCCCTGTGCTGGGCACTAGTGAGGCTGCAGCTCGAGTGCTGTGTTCAGTGTTGGGCTCCTCACAGCCAGAGGGACACTGAGGAGCTGGAGCGTGGCCAGAGCCGGGCAGCAGAGCTGGGGAAGGTGCTGGAGCACAAGTGTGATGGGGAGCAGCTGAGGGACCTGGGGGTCTGCAGAAGAGGAGGCTGAGGAGAGACGTGATCTTCCAAAAAGTTAAGATTACCAAATCACTGTCAAGGACAAGCTTGCTGAATTTTTTTCAAAATGATTTTTCCTTCTCCTCATGGAGGAGAAAAGGTTTAAATCCATAGTAGAGAACCGTGGAAACTAGTTGCTCCTGGGATAATGATGCTGGAGCATGTCCAGAGACAGGCACCAGAGCTGGGGAAGGGGCTGGAGCACAACTTTGATGTGGAGTGGCTGAGGGACCTGGGGAAGTTCAGCCTGGAGAAGAGGAGGCTGAAGGGAGACCTAAGCACTCTCTGCAACTCCTTGACAGGAGGTTATAGTGAGGTAACAGTCAGTCTCCCAAGTAACAGAAAAATGGAAACAGCCTCAAGTTGCCCCAGGGGATGTTTAGATTGGAGCTGAGGAAGAACTTTTTCCCTGAGAGGATTGTTAGACACTGGCACAAGCTGACCATGCAAATGCCTACAGTTAATGTCTATAGAGCTGAATGCTTTCATGGGTGCTCTCCTCTGCCAGTTGTTTCCTTCCCTCTGTGATGGAAGAAAATCTGCAGGTTCCAACCCCAGCTGAAAAGGTGACGGTTCCAGTAGTGGGTCTTTTTCTACTAAGACAGAGGCTGAAAGAGTAAAGATCTCCTCCTTGCAGAGCTTTTCAAAATCTCACCACTGAAGGACAAGGTCAGTGGCAATTGGTCAAGGGTTATCTCTGTTCCAGCTGGTGCAGGTGCAGTGTGGATTCCTGGGAGCCCTGCTTAGGGGGAATTACCACCATCCTCCTCAGGAATTCTGATTAATCACATAAAAATGAAAGGCCTTTGGTTCAGACAAAGGTTAGGCATATTACTTGTCATTCCAGAGCTGGGGTTTGACTTAAGCTTGGCAAAGCCCCTAATGCTCCTGTGAGCACTGTGCAGTTCTGGGTGAGAACAAGTTTGATCCAGGGAACAGCACCCTGCGAGTCCTTGGAAGAGATGATGAAATGTCTCTTGAGGCAGATTCAGGTTGTCAATTAAAAGTTAATGATAGCCTTTGGCAACATGAGAGCAAAGGTTGGGTCTAAAGCCTTTGTTCAGTCCTATGAATAAATTAAAGCCATTAGGTGCACTGGTCATCATTTAAAAGACAGCTTTTGCCAGTATACACAATCACATCGTGTATTGGACTGTGGAATGATATACAGTGACAGAAAATGAAAAATCAGCTTCTACTGCAAGTTTAATATGGTAACTGCATATAGTGACTGAATAAACACAAGCAAGATGGTTGAACAGAAGTGGAAGTAGCCGATTACTTACCTGTCTGGATTAGTGCTCTGCATGGGGGTGGTGATGGGGTGAGGTGAGTGAACCAGCACAGGGTTCTTTCAGGATGTCAGTGAAAAAGGCCTGACAATGAATGGCTCAGTAACTGCTTTAGTAAGAGGGAATAATAAGAGGAACATGGATAGCAAAGTAAATGTCAGATGCTGGACACTCTGTATTCCTGCAGCTTTGGTCAGAGCCCAGATTCGTTTTCTCCTGGTGCACTGCAGAGGGCAGAGCAGATACTGTCCGTGGAGAGAGGTTGTCCCCTTCAAGCTAAGATATAATTCCCCTACATGAAAAAAATAGATCTGTTCCTAAAGGGTGTTCTCAGAAGAACTTCTTGCCTGAATTTCAGATACAGACAGGCTGGGTGGGTGGCATAGTTATGGATGAGTGGCCAGGAGCCATGCTGGCCTGTAGCACTGCACAGGCTGAACTGTCCTGTGGATCACCAGCTCCTGAGTATGCAACTGACTCAGTCAGGACCAGCATTCCATCCCTTGATGCACACCAGCCTGCCTTTTCTAAAGGTATCATGAGCTACATGACATCAATAACACATGGGCTTCTCAAGCCTGAGCTGTTAGGTTGGCCGAGCTGACCCCTCCTCAGAGTCTGGAACACCACATCCTCTGCACATTCACACTGCTACACCCTGAGCTGACAGTACAGCTCACCACATTTTGCTTCACATCAGCTGAGGAGCTCTATAGTGTGTTTGCCTCCTTACACAGTGGTTCAGACAGAGCAAGCATGAAGAAAAGCTGAGATAGGACTGTCTCCCCCCCAAAAAAACCCAGCAGAAGATGTATAGAGATGGTATATCTTGGTAAGAAGAGTGTTGCTCCTGAGAGCACCCAGCACCAGAAGGCTCGTTGCTAGGCAAAAGCACAAAGGAGTGTGTAATAATGTTCCAGAGAGGAATCTGTAGATTTGATTTTGAAGAAAGCAGCTGAATTTCAGTAGAGACATTTGCATATCTAGTTTGTAGAGCTGGTGTTTGATATTAATGTTAAAAGCAGTCTGTAATTTGCCTTGATGACAATTGTGTTTTAACTATGGCACTGTTCTAATGACTCCCATTACATTTGTTTCCCTCCTGCAATTAACTTATGTAAAATCAAGCTTCCAGGGTTTTTTTTTTTTCCCCCAAATTTTTATGAAGAAAATTGCCTTGAATACCATTAGTGTGCCAGGGCTTTTTGCAGTGTGTTTGTTCATTGTCTGGCACAGTTAAACATGTGTTATTAAAATGCAGTAACAGTAACATCACAGAGTTGCAATTACATTATGAAAACATTATCTTCATGGGATAATGGCACTTGAGGGACACAGTGAAGTACAGGTTCTCACACAAGCATCTTGAGGTTGTTTTACCAGCATGATGACGCCTTTCTAGGCATGTCAGGAGACTTCTGCAATGCTTTTAAAGTGAATGCATGATAATAATAATAAAAAAATCTTGAAATGCAACTCTTGCTTAAACTTTAGTGACTCAATTTAAGCCATTTGACTACCTTTTTGGAATTGTTAACAGTAGGGACATTTTGACTGTTGAGTGAGTTAATCAGGACACATATTTACGTGTGAATGTACCCTGTATTTACACGCAGAGATAAACAACATCTATGTGTGTGTGGGTGTCCATGTAAATCCAACTGAAATACAGACTGGTGAAGTGATTGAGGATCCAGAGATTTCAGTTATTCCTCTTCTCTCAGAGAAAGATAGACATGTCAAAACCTCAAAGCTGGCCTTACCTGTTGGCCTCACTGGACCTCGAATTTCAAACTATGGATTTAACCCTCAGGCCAAGGAAAAAAAGAAAAAGAATCCAAATGTTTGACGTTTAAAAAGCAGAATGGTTTAAAAAGACTTTTAGGGCTTTGTGTCCACCTTGGTACAAGAGAGTAGAAAGAAGAGGGTAAGAATTTTGTGCTCATTGTGGCAATTTTATTCACCTCTTTATAGGAGGTCTGGAATGTAGATGATTTGCCAGCATGGGCTGAATGCTCTCCAGACAGCAAGCAGTGTCTTATTTCCTTGATAGCAGCTGGTTGCTTACTCTCTGTAGTACCCCTTGATGTCCCTTGTAAATAGGCCAAAAGACAGACTTTTCATCTGGGTAGAAAATTAACAATAATAATTAGGAAATCAATGTTGTACAAACTTTTTGACCTCAAAAATATGAAGCAATTTGAAGACAAAACTAACTGCACATAATAGCATGAGTCACGTGAATTCAGGTAGCTCTGGGCAATTCGATAGAGATGGCATCAGCGTCTACATTACTGAGGGTGTCACAGCCAATTCTGGCATGGGGCTAAGGAGAGAATAGATTATTCTGCAACAAAATGAAGATATCTGGAGTGCTGTTAGTAGCATTTCTTATTTATAAAGAAGTAGTCATCTGTGTTTGTGAGGAACTAGCTCAGATCTGCTGTCAGCTTCCAGGCAAAGCAGGACTGCGGGGAAGCTTGTGACAAAAGACCTTATAAGCATGTCTGGCCTTGCAAGCAGTTTTTGCCTGAGGACTGGGTATATTGAGGTTGTTCCTTCTCTTTCTAGCTTCATAAGCCTTTCCTGAGGGTGATTAAAGACTCAATTAGTGTCGCAGGCTGTGGTGGGGGAGGCTGTCTCCACAGTTCTGTCACTGACTCCTCTCCACATCCATTTCCTTCACCAACAGATCATCCTCAGGCATGGGCAAGCTTGTCCCTGTTGGCAATGAAATACCTTAGATACCTGCCTCCCCTCACAGCTACGGCTGCTCCTCTCTCTGTGTATTTACATGCAACTGTGCTCTCTCATCTTTAGCATATTTATACAGCTGTTTAACTTGAATAATTTTATTTTGGTGTTGCCTCACTCTTTTGGATGTTACATAAGTTTTGAACTACCAGATTGCTGAAGGAAACATTTGATGTTTGATTTATGTGATGTGTTTGCTTGGCATCTTTGTATTTTTGCTGATAAATGGGCTTGTCAGCACATAAGCAGCAGTGTGATGCATTAAGCAGCTCCAACGCGTGAAAGAGGATGCTAAGCAAGCACAGTTTTCTGTACTGCTGTGTGTTGGCTTCTGAGGTGGAGTTTCAAACAGGTATTCAAATAGATAAATACAGGATAGAAAATTTTCTTTTGATGTAGTCTTGGAGATAAAAAATATTGCATTAACAAAAGAAGGAAAATCCTAGGAAGAAAGGAAACAATTTACCGTCTCCTAATGAAATAACTCTTCCTCTCCCCAAGTAGAAACCATCAGCAGAGATGCAGGTGATCTGGCAGCCCCAAAGAGAATGTGTAGGGTAGGCCAGCCCCGAAGACCGCGTTTAATACATACAACATGGTATATGTTCAACACTTCTGCAATTTGTAGGGAAAAGGAGAGTAGAAACTGTGGCCAAGTTTTCCAGAGAAGCGAGAGAAAATGAGGAAAGATCTGATTCTGCCTTCCAATGCAATATTAGTGGTACTGCCCTTGAGGGAACCACCCCTGTGTGAGGCTTCACCATGCTGGGTGCACGTAAACAGCTCTGCAGAGAGAGACCTGGGAGTGCTGGTTGACAAACTAAACATGAGCCAGCAATGTGCCCTCGTGGGCAAGAAGCCAATGGCATCCTGGGGGACGTCAAGAAGAGTGTGGGCAGCAGGTCAAGGGAGGTTCTACTCCTCCTCTGCTCTGGTGAGGCCTCATCTGGAGTCCTGTGTACAGTTCTGGGCTCCCCAGTATAAGAGGGACAGGGAACTGTGGAAGAGAGTCCAGGGCAGGGCCACCAAGATGACTGGAGCATCTTCCTTATGAGGAAAGGTTGTGGGAACTGGGACTGTTCAGCCTGGAGGAGGCTGAGGGGAGACCTCGTTAGTACTTAACAACTATTCAAAAGGTGTCTCTCAAGAGGATGGTGCATCACTTTTTTCTGTGGTGTCCAGTGACAGGACAAGAAGTAATGGAAAGAAACTGGAACACAGAAAGTTCCACTAAAACTTAAGGAAAAACAATATTCCTGTAAGGGTGAGGGAGCCCTGGCCCAGGCTGCCCAGGGAGAGTGTGGAAGCTCCTTCTCTGGAGGTCTTCAGAACCCTCCTGGACACATTCCTGTGTGACCTGATCTAGGCAGACTTGCTTGCTCAGAGGGGTTGGACTAGATGATCTTTAGAAGTCCCTTCCAACCCCTACCACTCTGATTCTGTGATTCTATGAAACACCCAGGAGCACTGCATGCATGGCAGCCACATGCACAGCACCCAAAGCCACTGCTGCACCGCGTGGCTGGAAGGCAGGCTGCCTGACTTTCTGTTATGAGCAGTGTCTTTCACAAGAATAAATTCTTACTCCTCATCACATGAAGTGTTCTTAGGCTTGTGGCATTTTCTCTCACCTGTGGCTTTATGGGCTATGGTGCAGTAACACGCTATGCAAGGCAGGATTGCAGCATCGGGGTTTCACTCGGTAGCTGGGAGAGTGGAAATTGCTTGTGCAGAAGTGTTGACACGGACAGAGTTTCCAGACATCTATGTATTCCAGCCACAAAGTGAGTAACCTTGACTGCCACCTTCCCCACACAAAAGGTCATTTCTTGCTTTTCTTTCACATTGTCAGGAGTTTGGGGGAGGGGGGAATCTAAACCATGCTGCTGTTGTATCCTTATGCTATCACTTGCATGTCTGAATTAACATCATTCTTTGTCATCTTTGCCACACTGAAGTGGCATCTCAGGCTTAAAACCACTCTATCAATCGAGCATATGATGTGCTAGGGCATACTGGGCTTACAATGATCTCGTATCGGTGCAGACAAGTGTCCTGTGGTTAAAAACGGCCTTTTCAAATCTGCTTTTATTGAAAGTACCTCCGCTGACTGCTGTCTAAGATTAACACCATGCTCAGCGTTGCTGGGATACAAAGCTGTTCACAGCCGGCCCAGCTTGATGGATTTCATGCACCACTAAAATATAAGCCATATGTCTAACACACTCCTGTTTTTCACCATCCCTTGGGTTCGCAGGTATGCTTTGTCTGAGGCGTGGATGCACTGCGGCTGCAGCAGCAGGTTTGCAGCTGGGGTAAATGGGCACAACTCTGCTACAGCTGAGGATATGAGGTTCCATTTGTATTTTTGGACTTAGGGATCTGAAGTATTTGAGGAGAGGAGCCCCGAAGTGTTTGGGGTTCTTTTTTTAAAGCTGTTATCAGCTCTTCAGCTGAATGTGTATCTTTACAGCATTTTTTTAGTGTTCTGTAGTGACTCACGCTTTCAGTGAAGCACGGTCTGCAATTATCTTCTCCCTTGGTTTTCCCAGTGTCTAAGCACTCCTACTACGCTTGTCTAATACTTGTACTATTCCTTCCACCCCTTTTTAATTTTTATTTTAAGCCTATGACTAAGGAAAACAATTTAAAAACCTATTACAGGGTTGTCCTTGGTGATGTGTTCATCAGAGAACAGCCCATAATGCTCTCCCAGGGCTCAAATTATCAGGTATCTTCAAAGCTCAGCTGACAGAAGCTAACCAAGCAAGGGAATTAGCCTGATCTACAAGACAGAGGAAATTCCTTTCTGTGTTTGCCAAAACATACCAGAAAGGACCATTGTTGGTGTGAGGGAAGCATGGTCCACTACAGCCCTGCCGTCAGCCTGCACTGTAATACATGGGTTATCCACCACGGGAGGTCTGTTAAGAACAGGCTGGAACAGCATGTAGCTTGGCCAGGGGTATTAAATGCTCTGAGGAGCCTGCCATTGGGTTGGGCTGGATGACCTCTCTTAAAGTGCTTTTTTATCTCTACTACTCCAATATAGCTGTCTTTTTTTCCCTGGCTTAACAGGCAATACAAATGCAAATGCCTGCGTGTAGCTAAGCAACGTCTCCAACTAGATCTAAAGTTTTGCCCCCAAAAGTCACTTTTTTCCATTTTTGTCTCTGAGGAAATACAGAACTGGAGGTTGGCTCAGACCCCAGGGAAAGCTGCAGAACCCAAGAGGAGTGTGCATTTCCTATGGGAGCATGAAGGGAAAAAGATCATATGCTGCTCTCATGAAACCATGCTCTCAATGCCCCCAAACCTTTGGCTTGGAGACCAGTTGAACAGGTCAGTCAAAAGGCCTTGGCATGCAGACCACACAAAGAGAAGAGATCCAGTTAGGTTCCAGGGGAAGGCTCCAGAGACCAATTTAAATTTCTTTTGAATCTCCCATTTGAAAACTTTCAAGCAGTTGATCAGGAAAATTAGTCTGAAGTCACGAGAACTCGGTGAAAGTCTTCAAATCTCCAAAATCACAATCTTTACTTTGCACTAAAGATGGAATGTATTTGGCTAAAAAAATGAGGAGAAACTCACATTAAAATTTTCTCTAATTCAATTTAAGGCCTTTTTAGATTCTTGAAATGACCTATCCAGCTGAAGCTGACTGGGGCTTTATTTTGCCTGGGAACTGTGTTGTCTGAAGTGGTTGATGCTGTGCTGTAACCACAGCAACTTGTCCCAATACATTCTGACTGACTCAACTGAACCCAGTTATGTTTCATCAGAATTTACGATGCAAAAGCTTTTTCTTTCCCCTTTTCCTTCTCCTTCCACCCCCCCACCCTCACCCCCCCATGTTAATTACAGTCCAAACAAGCATAGCTACCATCTAGAGCAAAATTGGGCACTGCTAGGTTCATGGCGCAGTAACTTAGAGACAGTTAATGGGGCTTTTAATCTGTTTTTCCTCATCTGGCAGTGCAAATCCTCACTCAGTAACACACCTGAGAAGCACAGCCAGAATGGAGGGTCCCCTGACCTCCAAGCAGGCCGATCAGATCCAGTCCTTGGTTGGTCAGGGAGGGAATGCCACCGCTCTCCTCTCTGCTTCCGAGGCAATGTAACCCCCCAAAAGGCCTTTCTCTTAAGCAATTTCCAGTTAGTAACTATACAACACAGAGTCTATCCAGAAGTGATTACATTCTTTAGCTGTTTGAATTTGGAGTAGTTGGGAAATGTCACAACATTCAGTGAAAAGTGCTGACAGCTCTTCATATCCTGAATGGGGTATCCCATTGTTGTTAAAAATGGATTTGGTGTAAAATAATGTACTGAAAATAGGCAGCAGCTCTCTCTCTGTCTACTCTAAATGTACAAAAAAACCCCTCAAATCCTTGCTTAGTCAAGGCAGCTTTGCTCTACTATCTTGTGCATACTAATACATTCTTAACAATAAAGAAGAGGATATTCTTAAAACTAACTTTATCAGGAGTTAACTGGTTAGTGCCATAATACTTGGCGTGATGTCATTGGTTATGACTGGGACAAAAGACATCTTCCAGTTTTCAGCCCAGAGTAACAGAACCGGGCAATCCCCAACATGAAACTTTCATTTTCTTACACTTTTGTGTTTGGACGTTCTTCTCCTGTCGTGGATTTTTAATAAGGTTTTTCAGATCTATCTCAGATTCTATACCAGTAGTGCAGCTCCCAGAAAAGGCAACAGACCAGATTAACCACTGATGCCTTTTCACACGTACAGCAACCCTGTTTCACTTGCACATATGTTATCTAGCTATTTTATAACTAGCATTCAGAAAATGTGGAAGGGAGGACGCAGGTAGAGGAAGCACAGCTAACAGAAGTCTCCTCAAGCTAGATTTTCCTCTCAGCTTAGCTGGGATATATGGTAGGGATTGCTCTCTGATAATCCAATCCATTAACTCTTGCTGCTGGTCTGCCATGTGCAAGGAAGGAAGAATCTCTTTTTTTGTTACAGAAAGAAGATATGAAAGAAGTTAATATTAGTTATGAATAGAGCTGCACACCAATATAAGTCACAGGGAAAATATACAATGAACCGGAGAACTGCTGAAAGCAGAAGGATGTTAAAAGTGGTGCACTATATCCTTTCTTTGTGTTATTGGCACAATAAAGTGGTTTTGGATGGTGAGAATCCTTATCCCACTCTAGTAAGAAACTGACAGCTCTCTACAGTCACACTCTGACTCTCTCTTTGGTAAGGTGTGTCCTTTCTGACAGCAGAAATAGTGCCCCAGTAAAATGCTTGACTAAAGGTTTTATTCCTCCACACAAGTGTTTCCCTGCTGGGTTTTTTTATTTTTCTGTATTTGAAGCTGTACTTTCCTGCTGTTATGTTCATTATCTTCACTTCCAGAATGAGCAGCTGGCATCAGCCCACATTCCCCTGTAAAATGACAATACCTGACCCTGCTGCACCTCCCTGCAGCTGCTGGTTCATGGTGATTTTCTGGGTTAGTGAGGAAGAGTTGGGCAGGTAATGATCCGGGGTCAGTGAATGCTTTAAACTGGCCAAGTACTGTGTACTGGTGTAGTAAGTCTAGGTCAGAATGCACCCATTGCATGAGTGACAGGAATCCGTGTAACATTTCCTTTCTGCTGTTTCATGGTAAGAAACTTTGCAAATGTTTCCACAAGTACACAGCTATGACAGTGTTAGTTATCGTGCTCGTTTTTATTATAGCTGTTAAGGTCTTGGGTGTCTTGAAACGCTATGTGTTTTAGCAAGGAAAATGTCTCTGCTATTCTGGTGAAAGCTTGCTCTGTGCAATATGTTTTCACCAGAGAAGATCTTGAACCGTACAAGTGGAAAATGTCTTTACATTTCAGCCCTTTAACAAAGCAAGAAGGCACCTCTGAAGAGTTTCAGCTGGTAGCCTGGATGGCAGCATGTGAGCAGAGGGGATGCTCTGTCTGTCAAGGAGGGTTTCTCCCAGGACCAGGGTAAGGCAATGGCTGTGTGTCTGCTGCTGAAGTCAGTCCCTGGGGAGCAGCCCAGTTTGGGCAGTACATGGAGGGATGATGACTCTTGCACTAGATTGACTCACAAGGACCATTCACGTTAAGGAACTCTTTACACACTTGGTCAAAGGACCACCTTCTGGTCCTTCAACCAGAAGCCTGTGTCTGTGTGTAACTTTGCCAGATGGCTGCATTACAGAATCCCAGAATGGTGGAGGTGGGAAGGACCCTGCAGAACTCATCCAGCCTAACCTTTTGCTAAAGCAGGTTCCCCTTGATCAGGGGGCACAGCAACATGTCCAGATAGGTTTGATAATCTCTAGAGAAGGAGCCCCACACCCTCCCTGGGCACCCTGGGCCAGGGCTCCCTTATCTGAACAGCAAAGAAGTTTTTCCTTATGTTTAAGTGGAACTTGTGGTCCAGCTTGTGCCTGTTATTGCTTATCCTGTCACTGAGCACCACAGAAAAAAGTCTAGCCCCATCCTCTCAACACCTGCCCTTTAGGTATTTCTAAGCATTTAGTGGTCAGTCCCCACATCTAAAGCCAACTGTTGCTTTTACAGTCACAGTAGTTAACTAAGCTAGAGGAGATGATCTGCTGAATCTTTCTCATAGCTCACATCTGAAATGTGTGTAGTAAGATTTCCAGAGCCTGGAGTGTTGCTGAACATGTGTCTACTTCCAATTATTTATTCCAGCAAGTCCATGCTTTTAGAGTGCTCAAATAATTTTCATCACAGCACTCCATTGGCTTTTGGGGATTATATTACATCTACTGTATGTTAATTTCAGGCTGCTCTATTTGTTCTAACCAATTTTTGTAGTGAAACTGCAACCTCATTTCTTTTTATTTGTTAGAATTAAGGACAGGTACATATTAGATACTTGGAAAAAAAAATATCAAAGGCCTGGGGTGCTAAGTTGGGCAAAAGTCTCTCTAAACCAAACCACCTGCACAATCTGGAGCATGTCCTTGGCATTTCAGTAGTATAAGGTAAAAACCAACTAGAACAAGCAACTTCCAGAAAGAATGGAAAGGAATAAGTGAACTTCTTAAACTCCAGAGAATATCTTTGGTCCTTTCTGTAGGAAAGCTTAGTTGTTGATTTATTCCAGTCTATTCACCTACTTTCAGATGTCTTAAAATGCCTTCAGAAGAATGGGAATACTTGTTCTAGCAACAATAGGACACTCCAAAACAGTGAAAGCTTTTCAGGCTGATTACTGATTATCCTCACCCCTGGAACAGAAGAAAACATAGGAGCCAATAAAAGAAAGAATACAAGGAAAAGAATGTCTCATACCTTAGAGTTTTCAAGAGGAAGATTAGTTTCAAAAAGATCTAACCTAACCACAATGTAGATCTAATTCAGGGTTGATGAAAACATCCTGCAATGCAAAAGGAACTTGAAGCACCTGAAAACCTTGCCAGGATAAAATGAAAGGAAGTTGGTCAGAATATGGCAGGGGTTGGCTCATAAAATGTGAGAAGATGGATAACGGATAAGTACTACTGCAAATGTAATCATGTGATATTTGAAATCCACATTGCCGCTTCACCTGAAGCACAACATTTGGTGCTGTCTGCAAAAGGATTTTCTAAATAAAAGCTGCTGAGAAGAAGCAGGCAAGAGATAAGGCAGACAAATGGTAGGCAGTGAGAATATGGGGAATGGGGCACATAAAGGGTATTTGCAAGAACAAGCATTTTAAATCAAGAGGCGTGAAATCTAGTGTATTAAAAGGCAATACACAGTTTGACTGAGGAGCCACTTGTCTTGAGATGCTGCCTAGTTTCCAGACAGATGTGTTGAATGTTAGAAAAGAGGTAAAAACCCCAAGTCTAAAACCTGTTTGAGCTGGCATAAGTGATTGTCATCTTCAGAAATCTATTTCTTAAATCTAGAGCAGGCCTTGGGGAGCTGCAAATATATGAAAGGTTTTCTAGGCACCATATGGTGGTTATGAAAGAATCTAACACAGGCCTATTTTTGAGTCAAAAGAATGGAAGAGAGGAGGGCTAAATTTTGGAAAGCAGGATGTTCATGATTATGAAACTGAATGTGGTAGACAGGCTCAGGCCCTCTATACTTCACCAACACTTGTTCTGTATCTATTTATAAGTCATTTTGCCAGAGGGGCAACAATCAAGTGAGAAAATACTCATCTGGTCCAGCCTGGAAGAAAAAAGAAATCCGTTATGACAAAAGAGAATTAAATAGAACTATTTTAAGTTGTTGCAAGAGGTATTAAATAGAGACAAGTACTTGCAAAAGTTTGTTGCCTTCACTGGTGTCTCACGTGCTGCGCTGGGAGAGCAGCGCTTGGAGCCTCTCATCTCTCTGAGCAGGTCTGAGAGCTTCTGCCTCCACATGTTGCTCTTCGATAAACAAAGGCTGATATTGCACAGGTATCTTCAAAAATGCTGTGAAAGCATGGCAGGGGATTCTGAGAAGAGCAGAGTCGGTGCCTTTAGGACATCTGTGTTGTGCTAGAGGTTTACTGCTGCCATGATCTTCTCCTGTCCCGTGTTAGAGACATCATTACTGGTTTACTTGTACTGATGCTGTCCTTCTCCATGGCACTCACAGCACCTCATTTCTCTTTGCTCTTCCAGCTCTGGGACTCCCCACAGCTGGATGCTACAGTGTTTGAGCAGCTCAGACCCTATACACCTGGGAGTGATCTGAGGGCAGAAAGGAAGAGTGCTCAGTCGTTTTCAGTGTCTTCTAGCAAAAAAAAAAGTTCTTCTGGACAGTCTGGGACAGCGTATTTCCAAGCAGTTGTGGTTTCCTTGCTGTGATACAGTCCTTGATGTTGTTTACTTCATGAATTCATTTATATCCTTGGTATAAGCAATCCTAAGGACAACTAGATATATTTAAACAAGTCACGCTGAGAACTGATCTTTTCTTTTTTTGCCAAAGCTTCTTATAGCTTACTAATTAAACCAAATGGATCTGTACCCAATAGCAGAATTTGGCACTGAAGGGTTGATGCCTCTGTGAAGTCAGCAGGAAGAGCTGACTTCAACCATCAGGGTTTCAGTGAAGAGGATAAAGGTATTATTTCTGTTCCCCTGTGGTTCAGATCGGGGATGTCGAATCTACAGAACACAGACACAGTTTCAACTACTTATTGAAGTTGTGCTCTATTGGTAAAACTAGAATCACATTTTAGAAAATATAAATGCTTAAAAGGAAGAGCTTGAAGAATTCCCTGCTGAGGTATTACTTTCCTGCCTTACATAGAGCAATTGTGCCTCAAAATGAAATGGCAAAAGATCCAACTGTAACTGGATATCACGCAAAATGCAGGAATGAGATTTGCTTTAAATTTAAAGAAAGAAGATTTTTGTTACTGGTTTTCATTGATTTTTTTAAAATTTATTTATTTTTGGCAAATTCCACAAACCTCTGAAGAAGCTTTGTAAATCCATCTACAGCAAATTTGTACAATATATTTTGTTCTTCAAGTTTGTTCAAACTTTGTAACGTAATACAGTCAAGAATGCTCAGTGCCCCATCATCAAAAGTGCCAGGAGCGAATTACAGTGTCTCGCTGATGCATGACCTGAAAGCTCAATGTTTTAACTACTTTTCCAGCTTATAAGACAATCTTTGGGGGTTTTGCACTATACTTTTGTTTACAGTGTTTTGGGTTTTTTTTAAATAGTAACATTATTAAATAGTGCTATTGGAAAAGAAGGTGATCCTTGGTAAAGTGCAATTGTGGTATTGAAACCCTATTCACAAGTAAGAACAGCAGAAGGTTTAGTTATTCTGCTTACTACAAATAGCAAATGATAAAGCCTCCTAAAGCAACTGGTAAAGAAGGAATGGGAGGACAGAGGAAAAGCAGGAGTTCTCATGCAAACCCACAGTATTTTCCACAATTGACCATAATCATAGAATTGTTTTGGTTGGAAAAGATCTTTAAGCTCATGGAGTCCCACCGGTCCCCTCACACTGCCAAACCCAGCACTAAAGCACGTTCTTGGTGCTGAGCCACTTCCAGCTCCTGATCTGTCACGAGACAGCACATTCACCCTCTAAGAAATTACCAGCTCATTTACAGTTTATTATCTATCAATGTAATGAAAATTGTAGGTTATCCTGCAGCATGCACTTAAATGCACCAGCCCCTCACTTCTGAGGGCACACTCACAACCTTGACAGTCTGCTGCTCGGGGGTTGGATTGTGAATGCTACATGTTGCTCCTTTTCCCTGTCTAATCCAGATTTCCCTGACTAATCCAAATATGCTTTGCCCAGCTACAAAGGTGATTTCTTGGGTGATGCCCATTGTTACAGCTGAAGATGGTGTTTGTAGTGCGTTGTCAGCTGGTGCTGTCAGACAACATTATCCCTTCCTCACGTTGGTCTCCAGTAGCAACACAAATTTCTCCTTATCTGAGGTGTTCTGACAGAAGCCCTGGAAAGTTATATATAGTTTTAAGATAAAAATCCTAGAAATGAAACAATTCTTATAGCTATGAAAATACCCAGATTTTGTAGCCTTTGAAGACTTGGCATTGTTTTCAGGAGGGCTGTGGAAGAAGTAGTTGAGTTTTTCTTAAATGCTTAAAGCCATTCTGGTGCTTAGGGACAAAAATACTATGTGCATGGTTTGCAGTAGTCAGTGACTCAGAGTGGTTTGCCTCTCACAGAGAGATGGACTCATGAGCCATTGCTTTACCATCCAACAAGCAGTTTTGTGTCTCCTTCTTCCACCTTCTCCCTGGGACTGCACCTGAAAAGTGTGTGTGGATTCCATACTGAGGGGGGAATGTGGGGTGTGTTTTCATTCTGAGGGCGTGCACATGGCTCACTGAGCTTTGCAGAGTTTGGATCTCAGCTTTAGAGGAAAGCATCTTTCATAGGAAACAGGTGTGGAGGGTCCAAGTGAGCAGCCAAGACTTTTCTGCTTCATTCTCATGTACTGGAACATCATTAAGACTTGCAGTGAAAGGATGATAATGCTCACAGAATTGAGCTGACATCTGGGAAAGAAATTAGGATGTTAGAAAAAAAAATCCTGTCTTTTATATTGTTCTAATTTCCAAATTCACTGTTACCTGAACTATACATTCTGCACTAGTTCTCTGTGCTGATGCTGTCTGGGGGTTGGAAGGCTGCTATTGGAGTTCCACTCTCTACTACAGCAATTCAATTATTTTGATGTTGTGTACTACTGATGACCTTTTTAATATTCTGTTATTTGACTGACTGCCTCTTCTTATTCTTTGTGCTGTTTACAGTTTAACAGCCCCACAGGGAAGGAATAACCACGCTGACTGTTAATGAAGATGTAGACTGCTGAAATGAGCAAGATGGTTTCCCAAACTACCATAGTGCAGTGAACTCATGAAGCTCAGGAAGAAGAGCAGCCTTGTTGCAGTGGTGGTCTCAGCTCTGCTCCCACTGATGTTTCTGTCTGTTATGCCATTGTCTCGTTAACTTGCAGAGAGCAGCACTGAAGAGCTATTCCAACAAAATTTCTAACAACGTCATGTAGAATAGTAAAGAAAGTGAGAGATCATGAATGCAGGCCCTACTGGGTTTTGCCTCCTCAAGTTTGTCATGTTTTGGGTTTTTTTCAGAAGCAATACACAGTACAAGTAATAAAAACCAAAGTTTTCAGATGTGAACCTAAGGAAAAACAAGAATCTATAAGAACAACCCAAACCAAAAAGAATCAGGAAGTTAAGATTAAATTTATGCACCATGGCCAGTGAAATTTGAATCAGGAAGATCCTCTTGGACTTTCAATGCAACTCTTTAATTATGTGAGAGCAGTATCAAATGGGAAGGAAAATTGGCAGAAACCTTTTGGCCTCTCTCTCTCCCTCAGTGCCTGGCCCATGATAGCATGAAGAGGACTGTGAACTGTCTAGACTGGGAGCAGTCTGGAGGCTACTAAGGATGGTTCCTGCCCTGAGCAGGAAAAGTTCTCTCTGAAGAGCTGCAAGGACTCCAAGCTATGGGAAGATTGCAACGTGCCAGGAGACACCTCATTCTGCTCCTGGGAGCTAGCTTGGAGAGGTAGGAGTTCTGTCCTGGTTTGAATAGTTTATTGTAGAAGAACCAAATGTCATTGGTAGTGTTGCGCATACAGCTGAAACCCAGCTGATGGATTTTGAGCAGAGAATGAACAGTATGTGTGATAACAGGCAGCTATGGATTTGTGAAGTTACAGTTTGTGAAGGAATTCTCTTACACCTCTCTGAGTGAAATAGTGCAGATACTTGCACACCTAAAGAAGCACAAAATGAATATGACCTTAAACTATAATAGGATTCCATTTTTTTTGTCACTATGGCCTTAGAGTAACTTTGATAAGATGTCCAGGGGAGCACTGCTGGGCTGGGGAGAGAATTGTCATTTGCTTGGTTTGCACGTGGCACAGGGCAGAAGCTGTAACAGCCATAGCTAACTTTTGAAGAACATGTGCAAAGTAACCAAATAGTGGAGAAAATGTATGCTTTAACTGAGGGGAGGAAACAGCCTTGCTTGTATCATAAGCTCTCTGCTCTGTATTTAGCCTCTGTGTTTCTCATCTGTGCACTTGCAGACTGTACCTTGCTAGGCACATGTTTGGCTAGAAGATGAGTTTGGCTCAATTGCATGCTCTGTATCCTGGTCAAGATAGTGTGGGACCCCTCAAGAGTAACGATGTAGAATCATGGGCTGGGATTAGAAGTCTGACCTCCTAATGCTTAATTCTCTTCATGTGCTGTCTGTCATGGAGAAAATGACCCAAATTACAAACTGAGTGTGATGCAGCACAAAAGTGAAAGAGGAGAGGCACATGCTTTGGATGGACTTTGTAATATTGTGCCTAAAGAGTATGGAGAGCAGTGCTGAAAGAAGTTTGTGCTGGGCAATTAGTAATCAGAAATGACATGGTTTATATCCTTCTGTATTTCTAATCGAATTGTTGTCTGATCTAATCTAAAGCCTGAAGGCTTCTTGCTAGGTGAAAATTGCATGTGGAAATAGAATCTAGATAAGATTCCTGTCGTCTTAATATCGAAGCCCTTGAGTCCAGGCTGCAGATGGCAAGGTTTTATTTTAGAAAAGGAAAATCTTTTCGTTCTGTGGGATTTTGTGAAGAACGTGATTCAAAACGTCCCAAATCAGTGGCCTGCAGAAAGTCAGACTCAATTAGGTTTCAAAAACATGATGAGACGTAAGTAAACTAACCATGACAAATTCAGTATCTCAGCTATGTGTGTGTTTGATAGCCGTGTCTTACTGTCTTCATCTCATAAAGGAAAAAGCACAAAATACCCCCAAAACACTCTTCTCCAACAACATTTTCCTGGAAAAGCTGCTTAAAATCTGCACCAAACTGAAAGCCTGATGTTGAAGGTGTTTGTAATTTAGAAATAACAGCTTTTAGGCGTGCTTCACCCAAATTATTTAACACCATGTCTCAGAGAATTCCAAACAATGATGAGAAAAGTCATTGAGACCCCCTAAATTGCCCAGCCAAAGTGGAACACTGGTGCAGGATATTGCCTAGGCATAAGACTCAGACTTTGTACCTCTCTGGTTAGTCTTCAGTTTCAAAGCAAAAAGAAATGTGATTACTAGCAGTGATTTTGGGGTTGTCTCTGAGGATTGCTGGAAAGAGTGATGATAGGTAAGTGAGACATATGAGCAATAAGTGAAAGAGAGCCATACAGAAGCCTGATTAGGGTCAAAGCTGCTGTATGAGGAAAGACAGATCACTATAAATAAAGTACATAGGATATGGAAGCCGATAAGGAGAGAGGCTAGTGTGAGAAGTGTGCTCTGAAAGCCAAAAGGAAGCATATGGCTTAAGCTTCGGTGGTGTGCACTGCAATTATCACTATAAAAGTTACATGAATATTTTCCTCCCATAGCAGGAACCAAATATATTGCTTTTATCTCAGCATTAACAGAACCAAGAAAAATACAGACTCTCCAGGAGTCCTTTTACAGCCCCTTCCCCTGGGAGGGAAAGGGAGAGGGTGAGACACCCCTGACATTCAGCAGAGGAATCCTAGCTATGCCTGCTCTTTGCCAAGTCCAAATCTGTCTCTTGTGAGAATGCTGCTGGATTGGTAACATTCAGCATCAAGGAATTTGTGTTCAGAAAGGCACTGGCTTCTAAATGGTGGTGACCATGGGCTGATTTCAGGGGGCAAAGGGAAACAAGCAGCCTTTATCCTCCATGAGCCCCCAGCACACCAGAAAGACCCTTTCTGTAAAGTTATTTGTACTTTGCATTTGTCCCAATCAAAGAAGAAGGACTTGTATTTTTATTCACCAATGAAAGAAATCCCCTCTCTGATGTGGGTGCATGAGTTCTCACAACAGCTGGAGTGGGTTCCTGTAGCTTCTCACCCTTTGTGTGCTGGGATTCTTCTCAGCAGGTTGGACTCCTCTGCAGGAGGATACTGTAATACCCAGACAGGGGTGATTGCACTGACTGCTAATGCCAGCACGATAATGTGTATTCATCTGTTTCAGAGCTCCTCCAACACTGGGAACACTTGGTTAGTAGACAAATGCAATGAAGGTTTCCTACCCAACTTAAGACAACTCTAAAGCCCATTCCTTCTCCTTTGAGGGGTCTATGTGTCAAGGGATGAACCTTCAGCTCCACATTCACTGCAGCCCCTGCACAGACTCAAGAACACAGGCAGCACCAGGCACCTTCCCTCAAAGGAGTGGGCTACTGCACCTCTCCTGATGAAATGAAGGAATCAAAAGGGGTATTCTCTGACATCACAGGTAAATTTCTCAAGGCAGGAGGTAACAGGAAATTGAGACTCATGTTCTTTGTGGCACCTACAACTCAGCCTGATGGCTTTCTGATGAGGGGCAGATTAAAGCAAATCCTGTATTACAAATCCACTGACTGCTCCATCTAGACTGCTCCTGCATGACTTTGTGTTTTCCCTTCACAAGTATGTTTCTACAGTAAATAAGTGAGAAAGGAGTCCTGAAAGAGCTCAGATATTACTATTCTTATTAGTGTTTGCTAGCAGTGTGCCTCCTGGCTTAGTCTTGTAGTTACAGGTTTCTCGTAACTATTAAATGGGATTAAACCCAAGCAAAGAGCAAATTGCAGTTTCCTGATATTTCCTCCCATATAAGCAGCTGCTGGAAAAGACTGGTTTGGCAAGGAGCTGTCCAAAATACCACGCCCCTCGTGTTCCTTTAACACCATGCCAGTGCTTAGGGTGCCTACAGCAAGCTGGTATGTCCCTTTGGGATCTAGATTATTTCACCTTTGCACATTATACCCTTCCTCTTGCTCCACATCCTCAAATGTTCCTGCGAGCTGTGGATGCCCCTGAAAACTGGACTTCCATCTTCAGCTCCAGATGTGCCCCCTCCAGCTGCTGAGGACAGCAGCATCAAGGCATGGGTGAGGCAAGTCCCCTCTCTCTCAGGCTGTGTCATTTGATCTCTAAGCATCTCTTCCTGCTGGCATCCCCTGGTCACAGGGGAGGATCAGTACATGCTGCTTTTCTTTCTAGTGTTTTTTTTCAGGTTGCCAGGGAGATAGTTGTCTGTCTACACTTTACAGTTCAGTGTTTGGGACAGATTCCTTCAAGAAATAGTCAGGAGTGTAGGGGTTTTTTTTCCTCTCAACCTTAACTAATTCCCCAGAATCACATCTCTCTCCCAGTCATTCTCTCAGCATCTAGGAAGCCCTGCTCTTGACAGGGGGGTGGCCTGACGTGTAGAAGCATTATGGCATGGACAGAGGCTGCTCCTGGGAAGGGGAAGAACCAATTTGTCACAGCCTCAGGTCTCCACACCCATGCATCATAAGGTTTACCTCAAGACTCAGTGACCTGGCACAACCCTTTCAATCACCATTCCCTTTCAGAAGAGCTACAGGGTGATGTGTGAAGATGTGGTATCACACACCATCACAAGAAGGAATTACATACATTTGCTCTTTCACAGGGTGGATAAAGAGTGAAAAGCAGATGTGCAGCTAATCTATTTTTTCTTTTTGGCTCATCCTTGTCCATGGTCAATTTCTCCATCATTTCACAAGCTCTAGGAAATTGCATCCTGGGAAGTTCTGTAGTCCCATCTCCTTTCTCTTTTCCCTTTTCCCCTCCTCTTTCCCAGGTATATTGAATGCCTGGTTTGATAATGGTTATTTTTGCTGTGGTTATTTCTCTTGAGGACACACAAACACACACAAGCAGAGCTCCTGTTCTGGAAGATGCTCCTCCTGTCCATCAGCAACACAGGAAAACATGGTGCTGCAGTCGAGTGAGTGCCAGCATTAGGCCAGGAGCATCCTCATGCTGCCCACAGCTTTACAAACACAGATCAAAGAGCTCTCTGCTCTGGGAAGTGTGCAGACTAAGGCTACAATTGTGTGATACGATGGGTTGAGAAAGTGAGGGGTGACAATGGATTCAACCAGGGGGTAGATACAACACTGCAAGCATCCCCAGGCTTGGAATACATTCTAGGCTGAGAGAGCATGTTGCTAGGAAACTTTTATATTAAAAAGCATTCATCTTTAAACCCTGGGAACACAGTAATAGCTTTTCCTCTGTGCTAGGGAAGTTCTTTTAATGTCAGTCCTGACGTTACTTAGACACGGAATATGCGAGAGGGAGAAAAATACCTTGAATTGTCTTGGGCAAAAATTGGAAACTGATGTTATTTTTAGGCAGCTCCTAGAGTTTAACTGAGCTTTCAGCAGTCTGATCTGACATAGGAGACTGATAAAGGCAGATGACCATGCTTTGTGTGATAAGATGGTGTAAGGAATAGGAATTGAAACAGACCTGGAAAAGTTTAGTTAGCCAAATGCAGGAGATAACTGTGGCTTATGGCAAGATTCAAGGGGCTTCCATCCACAGAGGGCAGCTCATCAGATTCCTCAGGTTATCACATTGTCATCCACAGGCTCTCTGGTGCCCGGTTTGCTCCTTTTCTACAAGTTCTGTATGCAGGGCTCAATAGCTCATACAAACATCTTTAAAAATCCCTAAGCATTAAAGCTTGTGAGGCTGGTTTCTAACAAGTTTCTAATACTTTTTGCTAATGTTCAAGACCTGTTTCCTGAGTAGAGAAATCTTTAGAGAAGAGTTTGGTTATTTATGGAATTCTCTGTTCAAATGAGACATCCAACAACTTGTTCTAGTAGGTCAGAACTTTAACACCTTAAGATGATTTTACCTATTCTTCTCATGTGCTTTACCCTGCATTTTGTTCACTCTTTTTTCTTTGTTGTTTTGGGTTCTTTTTTCCCCCCTCAGTTTCTCCTTCCTCCCCTTCCTGGCTTGAGGGCAGCTGCCATCCTACCATTCCCTGTCAAATGTGATTTATAACGTAGGGGTTGGACTAGATGATCTCTAAAGATCCCTTCCAACCTCTACTATTCTATGATTCTATGAAGAGCCAGCCTCTTGAGATGCCTACTGGCTGCAGTGGCAGCTTCAGCATCTCCCTCTTACTGCCACCACACTCTTCACTGTGCCAATCCAGTTCCCTGGGGAATTGCAGAGTAAACCAAAGTTGCTGCTTCCGTTCTCCTGGTGTGCTCTCTGCCTCTATGCCCTGGGCACACTGAAGGGCTCTCTGCCGTGCTAAATTCAGAATTTGAAACATGTTAAAGAACATGGAACAGTCCCCTTAAAGAAAAAAAGCACAACCCCACCCACCCAGCACCGCTGATAAGAGTATTGAGAGCACTTAGTGGACTTTTGTTATTACTACCATGATGTGACATATCCCAAAGTATTGGGAGCTTTCCCATAGCATGTTCAGCCTCAGTCTCTTTGCATGTGACAATGAAAACGGAGAGATCTGCCTTTCTGTCTGGCACCTCCAGAACGCAGGAAACCCTTTCCTGGGGGAGCGCTGGGACTCTAAGGGATTCCCTGAGAGGGGAGAATACCCACTTAGGATTGATATTAAACATCTTGTTAAATGAACCTAGAAGCAACATCCTTGGAGATCTGTGTGATGAAGGTGGTTTGGTTTTGTTTTTTTCTGGGCAAAGATGACAGCCTTTATCACACCAGCTGATACAGATGGAAAAAGTAGACTAGCTTTCAGATTCAACCTAATCGTAACTTTAGACCTATCTAGAAAAAAAAAACGGTGGAAAAAAGCAATCTGAACCTGTAGGATAGAGTGAAGCTTCTGAAGGTGTTTCTGTCCCAGGACTGAAGCTGCTGTTAGCACCTGTGATGTGCCATTGTCAGCTTCTCCCATGGGCTGCCTGTTTCCCTGGTGTTCTCACAGGGGATATGGGTCAATGTAATGACTGGAAACCTTTGGAGGCAGGGGCCATCTTTGTTTTCTGTGCTGGTAACACCAGCTATGTCCTGCCTGGCACACTACTGGAACAGAAAGGAGCAGCACCAGATGTTTGTGCCCCAGATGTGTACGTTCCCAGGGGCACCGATTCTGCAGCTAGGCAGGACTGTGACCCTTGCACAATTCACCTCAGAACCAGTGGGGTGGATGGGGAAATTTGTGCTGCAAGATCACGAGATGAATATTATATGAATAATAACGATATTTCAGAGTATCTTTTCTCCAGAGCGCTATCCATCTCCCACGTATGGGTTAGAGAACAAAAGCAGCTGCATACTTTATGGCAGAGTAATGGGAGATGGGGATCGCAATCGCCCTTGAAACCATTCCAGCGCACAGACGTTATGGTAACACCTTCTCTCTTGTGCCACTTGGTGGAGCTTAGTGATTTTGGCTATCACATACACCCTTTCACAAACTTACTGACTGATTGTACAATCCCTTGTCAGTGTCTCTCAAAACCAGACCAAAAGCTTCCTAAGGAAGTAAAACTAAAAGCATACTATCAATTCTAACAGCCACGATACTGATTCCTAGCTGCTATTCAGTTGGGTCATCGTTGTATCCCTTTCCCTGAAAGCAGTAAAATATATGGTGCTTTAATTTTTTTAAAGAAGAGGTAAAAATCAGATCTTGATATTTCTGATACACAGGATGAGAGTATTTTTTCAGGTGTATTTTTTCAGGTGTATTTTTTTCAGGCTTAAAAGAGGAGATTAAGTTTCAAATAATAAGTTCCCTTGCAGAGTTTTGGGAATGTGTAGATGTACCTGGGTGAAAAATCTCACAGTTGTTTGAATGCATGCTTTTTCTCAATAAGCATGAGAACAGTGAGCAGATTGATAGCTAAGCAGAGAACTGATTGTATTGCACCTGGGTCCTGCTTTCAGTTAAATCAATTACTTATGAGCTCAATAGAACCAGAATTGGGACCGTAGCTAACGGTGTGCTCAGAGCCCACCTGGAAATTCAGGCTATTACACCAATTTGGCTCTCTTATTGCCCAAACTATCTGTTGTTAAATATAAATTAGTTGCTTTGCAGATTTAGTGAGTCATAGTTTTGATGTTTATCTAATACTTTAAATTGTCAAAGAACTTATACTGTCAGATGAAAGCTCTCTGGTAATGTGGGGATACTGAATTGTCACACCTGAATCTGAACTTCAGACCTTGGAGTGTGGTACCCAAATTGAGATTTGTTTCTTTTGTTACTGTACATCTGTTGCACCTAAGGGGTCTTGGTGATTCTTCCTAAATCCTTTCCAGTGAAGGATGCCTGATGTCTAAGCAGAATTGTGAGAAATACAGATTTCCTATGCAGTCTCTTTGCTGTGGCTAGGGAAGAGAAGGAAAAAGAACAGAGGACTCAGTTCCAAAAGCTGTTGTCTGTGGTCTTAGGTGTCTTCCTGTGTAAGCAGCCTAGGAACATCAGTGGTTTCTCTGGCTTTGCCTCAGGAACTGGCAGCAGTAGCTGCAGCTTCTTTTCACTGTGACACTGCCCGAATTCTTTTCTGTTTTTTTAGACTGACAGATGAGAAGGAAATTTTTGACATAGCAATGTACCCCATAAATATTTATCAAATCCTGAGGACTGGTAGTATATCAATGCTCTTCTGGTGTGGTATTTTACAAGGGATGAGAATGAGAGCAAAATCCTCTTAGGAGCTCTAAAAGCAAACAGGAGCTGGTGCATCATACATATGGCTGATGGTCAGTGCCTGGTCACTTAGCACTTCTTACCAGAAAAAAGCAGTGCATTTGATCCTCCCCAGAAGGATGATGCAGCTGAAAGGGAGTTTTCCTGATGTTTACAGAGGAGCCAGCAGAGAGAACAGGACTGTACCTAAGCCATGAGGTATGATCCTGTGTGATGACTCTCATCATGCATGTGGCCCCCTCTCTTGTAGAGTCCCCATGCCTTGTCCATACATTGCTTCTACTGATGAGACTCTCTTACCCAGATGGAATTGCCTGTTTTCCAGTAGTCCCCTGGTATTCCAGCAGACCAGCCAGGTCTGGAGGGCCAGACATCTTGTTCCATTACCAGTCACCCTGGGAATGTGGGAAGCTCCTTGTCCTTGTGAGCCCTTAACTGAGCCTGAGGCTCCCTGTCTCTCTGTGGTGACACCTCTTGGGAAGTCAACAGACATGTGCTACTTAAAGGTGCTTAACAAGGAAGTGTCAGTGTGCTAAACAGGAGACTTCTCATGAAGAGGGTGGAGGATGAAGGCTGCTTGGTGCACGGGCATCAACTCTGGGAGTGTTTTGTTTTCTTCTGTGCATGACATGCTCTCTATATTGCTTATGTGGTTCACCCTTGCAGATATTATTTGTAGTTCGAGTTAATGCCATAGCAGACATACCTCTGCCTTTTGATTGTTGATCACAGCAGTGTATTCAGAGTCACTGGAACCAGTGAGATGAAGGGACACCATCCTCAGGCACTGGTTCTTGCTTGAAAAATGAACCCAGTCACTCGAATATTCATTGCACAACAGAGGTGTTTTTTTTGTGCTAAGGTTATACACTCTCCTCACTTCTTCAATTCATAAATGTAAACAGGATCAAAGAGCTAAGTACAAGCAGCATTGTGTGGAGATCAGCAGATGTTCTTATTAAACTTAGAACTTATGCCCCATCTTGTATGTTAGGAGAATAATGGCATTGTCATGATGTCTTAAATCTCACTATTTCGCAACACAAGGTGTTTGATGGGCTCTTTGGTAAAATACAGCTTTATGCTAAAAACATCAACAAAAAAGGGTTGTTCACTTGCTCAACCTGTGCTACAAAGTGCCCCATTTGACTTACTTATTGGATCTATTTTGCTCTGTTCGTTATTTTGCTCTAATCCTCACTTTGCTCCCCACATCTGTTTTACTTTCATTATAAAGGCACTTCAGGGATTGTAGCAGAAAATGGCCCAAGAAGAGAGGGAGAGAGGTTTTAAAAAATAGCAATGTGCTGTTTGAACTCTTGCAATCCTCGTGGCCACACGCAAGGATGAGGGAATTAATTGGGTGGTTCATTTGAGTTTGCTGTGGGCGCAAAGCCATCATTTCCTGGCAAATAAAACCAGATGAGTTATTAAATACAAAATAAAAAAACATTACATTTTTAACATAGTACCTCTAAACCAAGTGGTAATCGTCAGGCAGATTTGGGGTGGGAAAAGTGATAACCTAAAAATGAAACCTCACCTTGGCCTGGAGAAATGATTCTCTGTGGAAATCAGACAGAAATGCAAACTCACCGTGCACTGTCCCTTCGCTTGCTCAGCTGCCCCTTGCAAAGCCTGCCCACAGGCCCTGGGGTATGGCTGCTTCTTGGGCAGGGGAGCAGGCAACACACCTCAATAAACCCATTGAGGACCAATGACATTGTCCATTAACTTATTTGCAGTGGCATTCAGGGAGTTACTTGCACGAAGCTGCGATGCAATGTCACAGCCCACTGTTACAGGCTGTGTGAGCCCATGTGAATATCCATGGGAATGAAAAACACAGAACACTTCTGGAGCTTGTCATGCATGGTAGAGTGATGTGTTGTACCAGCATCATACTTGAGGGCAAAGATACAGCAGTGGAGATTATTCCCTCCCCAGACAGGTGATGCCAACCTCTCTCCCCACAGGCTGAGGTGGCTGGCCAGCAGCCTCCCTCATGCTGACCAACACAGCTGTTTTCTTTGTTTTAGATTGAAGACTGGGAAGAACGTTTTCCTCTGAGAGGGCTGTCAGCCCCTGTGCCAGGCTGCCCAGGGAGGTGAGGGAGTCCCCAGCCTTGGAGCTATTGCAGAGCTGAGGTGCTGAGGGCTTAGTGCTGGGCTTGGCATGGTGAGGGGAGGAGTTGGACTCAATGAGCTTAAATATCTTTTCCAACTAAAACAATTCTATGATTCTATGACCTAACTAAGAATAGCTTGTAAAACTGGGTTTTAAATTATTATCATCATTCTTTTAGGGAAATACAGTCATTATGTAATGCTGCACTCGGGCCAGCGGCACCTGTGTGGTGGTAAGAGTGCATACCTAGGGTGCAACAAGTCACTCTTGAGAGGTATTTGACCTGTTACAAGCAAGTTACAACTCAATAAAAGTGAAATTAAGAGAAAACTGGAGGCAAATACAAATGTTTCCACAGTCCGTTGCAAACAGAGTCACAGAATTTTAAAGATTGGAAGGGACCTCAAGAGATCATCTAATTTCCCAGTATCTGAGAACCTGAAAGCCAGTCTCTTAACCTGGAGAACTGGACTTCACTACCTCACTCAAACCAAACAAATACGGAAAAGAAAACAATGGCCGTTATTGGGAGAAAACAGTGATATTTGGGTTTTTTCCCTCTTAAAAACAACAGGTGCTATTGACTCAGACAAGCTGTCTTGCTCTGGGCTGGTTAGGAGATGACTGTTGTCCCAGATGGGGAGGGAAGTCACAGACAGAATGATGTTCATCTGCTTCTTAAGTGGAAATGCCCACCTGTGCTCCAGGATGACACGCAGCTCCTTTGGTTGTATGTGTGGAGAGATAATTTCATCCAGGAGACATGCAGTATGGCTTTCAGCTGTACAGACAATGGTTCTCCCAGTCGAAGGCTTGATGAAGGTCTCTGTGCTTGAGGTGGAGCCTTTGTGATCTTTGTTGAAATGTGCTGTAATTTATGATGGCACCTGCATGCCAGCATGCTCTCGGTGGGGAATCTGCTTCCAGCTTGCTCTGCTGATGCTCTAAGAACCAGGAAAGCTGTAACCATTTATCTTTATAACCTTTAGTGATAAAGCATGCTAACATAGCATGCTGTATTTGGTAAGATAATGTGTCTGTCTGTCTGCTGGCTCACACAGAGCTGAAATCAGGATGGCAGAGGAATCAATAGCATGTTCCATACCTGGTAAATTGAGGCAGGTAGGAAAAAACTGATAAAACAACTTAGGGAAATTTGGCTTGTAGGGCTCTGCTCACATCAGCAGAGGGGCTGCCTTCACCCTTAGGGTTCCTTAAAGTCTGCTCTGTGCAGCGGCCAAGCCCTCCGTGCCAAGCAGGGATGCTCACAGTGGTGGGCATCTGTGAGACCCCAGGGAACACTGGGGAGTGGGTGCAGAACACCTCTTAGCTGCTGTGTCCTCATGTGCTGTTGAGGGGATGCACCGGAGGATGTTCCATAACCTCCTGTGTGTGGGAAATGTCAAACAGGAGGAGTATGAAGCAGTTCTTCCTTTCTCCTTAAGTCCCATTAAAGATCATCCATGTAAAAAGATTCAGAGTGCTTGACAGCGGATCACAATGAAGTTTATGACATTCAAATGATGTTAATTTTTGAGTAGCCAAATGGGCACGGGAAGAGCACCAGACACCCACTCGACACAGGACAGCACCACGAACACCAGAGGAGCCTGGGCTGTGTGGAAGCTGCTGTGAGGTTGGGTCTTGGCTTGCCTGGCACTGAAGATGGCTCAAGAGGCCCTGCTGCAGCTCACCAGTGCCCACCTGTCTTCCTGGAGCTGGTTTGGGAGGCTGTCCTCACCTCATAACACAGAGGTATTTGCCTTCCTCCCAGAAGGCCTGGCAGTGAAAGACAAGGAAGGATGCAAGTCTCTTTTTTTACTCCCATATTTTTATTTATTGAGGAGTTTTGGGTTTGGGTATGTGGTCAGCTCCAGGATATGCCCCTTTTCCTCCTGTCCACCTGCCGAGTGAAATGTTGGCCCCTACTTCTAGTCGCCTTGTCAGCCTGCATCTGGTTCTTTTTCTCTGCATGACAGTGGGGATGTCTCTGTCTGGGAAGAGAGTTCTAGGTCAAGTTTATGTAATATTTAGGAGAAGGCATCAAAGCTCTTAACCTTCCTTGCTTTTGCCTTGGTATCATTGCACCACTTTCTGCTCATTAAAACCTCCACCTGTGTACAGAACTAACAGGAGGCAGTTCTGTGTCTCTATGCATCACACAAGCCCGTGGGCTGCGCCCCAATCACAAGCCTCAGAAACACCATCCATATGGGGACACCGAGAACCAAACCATCCCGAAGGACCGGGAGGATCCATTGTTCGTCATCAGCCGTGTTGTTCTAAATGAAACCACCAGAGATCCTATTCAAAACAACCACCTGTTTTCTTCTTTTAAAAGATTGTGGGGGTTTTTTTAATCGTCTTTAATTAAAAAATAACTAATTAAACAAACAAACAAAAAAACCTAATTACGGTTGCCTAGCAGTCGACTTCCTTCGCTTCAGCAGTCTCAGGGAAGAATTGCTTGGGAAAGCTTCACCATTTAAAAACCGAAAGAGGAATGGATTTCGTCAGGTTGGAGTTACTGACACGTGCGGTGCGTTCGCAGGAGGCCGACCCGTGGGAAAGCCAGCTCGGCAGCAGCGGGGAGCGCACACGGCAGCAATGCCGCAGGGGAGCGCGGCGGGGTCTCACGGCAGGTTACCCTCGCTCAGCCGCGAGCTCCGCATCACGGAACCCTTCACGGATTGATAAGGATGACCAAAAAAAAACCCCAAACCAAACAACCCAACCTCAAACAAAGGAAAACGCAGAGGCTGCCGCGCCGCGTTATCACATGCCGGGCGGGTCACACCCTGCTCGCGCCTCACGTTAGGAGGATTCCGAACAAAATGAAGCGTTTTGGTTTCTTCCAAGTCACCTGCCCGTCACCCGCACCCTGCGGGGCAGCGGCGGGGCCGGGGGCTCCGGGGGGCACCTGCGCGGGGGGCGGGCGCTGCACCGCTCCTCCCGCGGCTCCGGACCCCGCCCGCACCGCCGGCCCTCCCATTGTCTCCGGCGGCCGAGGGGGACGGCACCGGGGCCGCCTCCGCAGCCTCATTGGCGGCCGCCGAGCGCCGGTGCCTTAAATGGGGCGCGCGCCGGGGAGGGCTCCCCATTGACAAAAGCGGCGGCGGGGGCGGCAGAGCGGGGCTG
>WBNH01003457.1:41424-97936 GCA_013401255.1 Urocolius indicus | reverse complement strand
TAGAAAAACGGGATACCCCAACCAAGTAACTTCTTACTGTTATTATATTTTAGTTCAGTTTAGTTATTTTGATTGTTCTTATCTTAATCCATGGTTTTCTTTTCTGATTCTCCTCCTCATCCTACCAGAGATGTGGGAAGGGAAGGTGAGTGAGCAGCTCTGTGGGACTTCATTGTTGGCTTGGCTTGAACCATGACAAACAAGACTTCTTTCAAATCTTCAAACACACCACTACTGGTTCTCACTGAATTATCTGTGACTACTATTCTATCTCAAAGTCTTCAATGAAATGTCATTGTTGCACCACTTTTGCTTCATAACAAGAGAGTATATTTGTTGCTTCAGTACATCGATCAGGTAGAACTTGTAACAAAAAGCAGAAAAGAAGACACAAAAATTTAATCTAAGAAAAGAGAACCAAGTAAAGTAAAATTGGGTAAATAGTGTTTTTTTTTCTGTTCTTCTTGTAGTGATTTAGTGAGCAAATGAATTTCTGGGAAGAAATTGTGTGGGTTGATCAAAACCATTTAGTAAATTAATAATAATTATTATCGTTATTATTTTAGTGCAAAAATTATAACTCTTTTTCTAAATGGGAATATTCAACTTTTAAGATAAATAAAAATTTCCATTTTTTTTTTAAAAAAGAACTTTTGAAGCAGAAAATGTCAAACCAAAATTGTCTCATAGCTTTTCATCCAAAAATAAACTGTGGCAATTTGTAAATCACTTGTCATCTCCACTGACAAACAAAATTTGCAAACCTACAGTTGGACAAAATTATACAAAATACTTTGTTCCAGTACTAGGGATAGGAGAAAGTAGAGGCAAGGAAAAGGGCTATGAACAGCTCCAATCTGCTTTACTTGTCTGCACTTGATTTGAATTTTCAGTCATGAATGACATAAATTTTCCACTTGCTGTTAATATATACCATGTCTCATACCACATTCATCCACAGTTCACTGAGTTGACTGGCCTCCAACGTACCTGTCACCCATCACAATTAACTACAGTCACTGTCACAAACAATTTAGTTGATACACATCTGTGCTCGGCAAGTCAGTCCCGACTGTGATGTGCATATGTCTCATTTGATGAATCCAGCTCAATAACAGGGTTCTTGAAAAAGTGTTAAATACTATGACCCGAACCAAATACAACAATGCTTTATCTTTTTACAAGTGGATTGAATTAACATGCCTTCTGTGTTCTTACAGGCTTCAAAGATGCACTGCAGTGCCACTGTGCAACTCTTTTTCTTTGAAAGCTGTTCCTTGTCCAGAAAAACACCCAATGACTGAAAAGATTCTCCCAGAATGCAATGTAATAAACAGATCTGCTAATTATTACCATTGGTATGGTAGACATGACACATGGTTGCACAGGGAGAATATTGAAGTATGTACATACTGGATTATCTGTGTTGCTGCTACATTTAATGTTTGTGCAGAGCTTAAGACAACAATTCTAGCAGGAATTAATATTTTAAATAAAGTGTGGTGATCCATAAATTTAAACTAACCAATCTGTTAAATAACTAGAAATCCATGTTCATTCAGTAGCTGACATAAAGTAGATTTGAAACTACTGCCAATATTCCGATTCCTGACTAAAGAAATGGTTTTGTTTCTAAAAGAAACAGTGTAAAAGCTTTGAAATCTTACATGATGTTGCAGTAGATCAACATTTTAAGGTCACAAGGATTTTAAGAGCATGAAGGGAAATGTGTTGGACCTGGAAAATGCATATCTGTGTTTAAGAAGTAGTCCCTTTAAGTACCATAGGCAATTCACTAATAAACTGTTATTTTATTTTATAAACATGGGTGGTTTTTTTACATTATTCTGTAATAAAGAAGTGTGAAAATTATGTCAAATTAAAATGGTAGATTTCCATAATTCATTTATTCAAGTAAAAGCAATTACACAAGTCACAAAACAGTGATTAGTCAGTCTATAAATGCCTGGCTGAAATGAAAAGTACAGTTGTGGATGAAATTTTCAGAACAATTTTTTATACAACAGAAACAATTTTCATCAGATTCTCTGGTTATACTGATCAGTAAATTTGTAAACACACTTGTTCTATGACAGTTTTGAGAAGGCCAGACATTGTCTACCTTACTTCAAATTATATTCAGCAAAATGTGACACTTTTTTTTAAGCTCTGAATATCCAATCTCACCAGTCTCAAATGCTGGACTTGTGGAAATAAAAGCTAGAGCCATATTTTAAATTTTCCCACTTTCAAGAGTAAAGGAGAGTTGGGGAAAAGTAGACAGTTTTCTGGCTGAAATAGACTAAGATGATGTTAGTTCTGAGGAAATAATGTAGGAAACCTCCCTCTTCAAGCTGACTGGCTGCCTTTTGGTTAAAGTAACAGAGGAATAGGATGCCATAGGATATGGTTCTGACACCTACCTTTTAGAACAGAAGAGAGATGGATAGAACAAGTAAAGAAGTTGTCAGCAAGTGTGCAAAGAAATGAAGTGGGCATAGATATTCATCACCTGGTGAATATTTCTTCTTGGTTCAGACTAACTGATGAAACGGGAACTTAGTTTTACAAGTCTGAAGTCACAGAGTTTCACCTCACTGAGGTCTGCCCAGAACAAGGCTGTGTATATGTGGTGGTGCCACTTTGGAGCTACTGAAGTCAAGGAAGAGTGATTTCTGTATCTTGTCTAATAGATGGATAGATTTTTATCTACCACTGAGTCTGAGCAGTGTATGATGGTGAGAAAATGATGTGTAGATATGGGTGATAGGTAGATACAAATGCTTTTCTTCTACAGAGACTGAATGTTCATCTGCTGTAGGCGGCTTCTGCTGATGCATACAATTTTGTTGGCTCTACCTGAAAAAAGTGAAAACATACATCCTTCCTATGCTTCAAAAATGGACTTAAAAGCAAGTGTAAAGTTTTAACATATATATAAACTTTATGAATTTACAAACTATAAGTTTAAACTTATGTGTACAAACACATGTAGAGGTGTCATAGATTTGCCCAGCCAGCAATGAAACACCATGACAGTCTCTTGCTCTTGTTAGGATGGCAGAGGCCCCAGCAAAACAGGAGTAAAAGGATAACCAAGGACATTGTGGATTGAGACAAGGGCAGGGAGGGCTCACTGCCAATTACGGTTCTGGGCAAAAGAGACTCCAGTACTCAGAGAGGAAAGTAGGAAAGTTTATTCCATTACTTACAAGAAACAGAATGGAACAAAAAGCAAAACCAGAGAAAGATGATTAGAAAATTACAACCAGCACTTTAAGATCTCCCTCCCCCATCCCTCCTTTCTTCCCGGGCTCAGCTCACTGCTCCCGATATCTCTACCTCCTCCTTGCTCAATGGCTCGAGGGGGCAGGGAATCGGGGTTGTGGTCAGTCTCTCTCAGATGCTGTCTGCTGCTTCCCTCTTCTCAGAGGAGGATAACTCTGCATTCTTCCTCTGCTGCAGTATGAGGTCCCCCATGTGGGGGAAAGTCTTTCATGAACTTATTTGGCATGAGGAGGACACGGCCATAGTCATTGCCCCTGATAAGGGGTACCTAATGTAGTGCAAACAAATCTCTGCTTCACCAGTCTTCTCCACAGGATGTAGGAGAATCTCTGCTCCAGCACACCTCCTCCTCTCTTGCTGATCTTGGAGTTCACATGGTCACTTCTCTCTGTCTTCCAACTCCTTGCATCAGCACCACTCAGAAAAGAAGGAAGAACAGAATAAGAAGGAATAGGAAGAACCCTCCTCTTCTGGCTTCTTCTTCTTAAAAGTGATTGTGGAGGAACCTAATTGGCTTAGCCCTGGAAGTGGGTCTGGATCAGAGCTGGGGAGAGTTTCAAGCAACTTCTAACAGAGCCATCTTGTTTCAGCCCCTTCCCCATCACTAGAAGCGGCTTCATGTCAAACCATGACAAAGGAAAACGTAAATAAAAGTTATTCTCATGTCTTGTGAATCTAGTGATGACTAGATGACATTTCTGATGACGGGGAAGGGGTTGATGTCATCTCTCAGACATACTTTTACCTACTTGTTAAGGGAAAAAGTGGTATGTAAGGCTTGATAAGGCTTTTGCAGATCACAAAGTAGCTTACTTCATATTTTATTTTTCTAGATCCTCAAATACATTGCACATTTCCTAAGAGATACAGTATATATTTTTTCTATTAGAGCACACAACCATAGAATAAAAAAAATCACTATGTGAAAGAAATAATATTCTCATATAATTCAAATAGAGAACTCCCCATAAGTGAGTATTTCATAGCAAGTCAAATGAGTTCCTAAAAACTGATAATCATTTGATAGAAACTCCTTAAACTCCTCCTGGGAAGTTTTCAACAGAAAAACAGGACAACATTCTTAGCAGGTTTTTTTAGATTAGATACAACAATGTTTTATTGGAAAAGCAACAGTAGAAAGTAAAACAAAACTAAACTATGGGGATGCTAGTCCCACATGTACCAAACGTGCTACCTACAATGTATGAAAGATAATTAATTGTATGGCAATTTTAAATTCTTTTTTATTTACAAAAACTTTCCAAATGGTTAGTAAGTTATGCTTAAGTGGATCTACCAAGTAGTTTATGAATTGTTATAGAACACTTGGTCACTCATCAAGCAGGAGTCACTGTGGTGATTTGATTTTGAAATCTTTCCAAACTTAACATTGCGTAGAAAGTTATGAAAATTTAATTTTTTTAAATAATTTGTTTCTTTTAGGAAGAAAATACATTTCCTGCTTTGGGAGTATCTTACAGGTATTAATATCCACTGCAAAGCATACAGTTTTCTATTTTTTACTATTTAAGTTACAACTGTTACATTAAACTTAGAACCGAGTAACAGAACAGAATAAAAGAAGTTACATTTTCTTGATTGATTCCACTCAGTACAAACCAAACTATATATACAATGTAAATGCTATGACCTCACATTCTATCTAGTGTATTTCTTTCTTCTGCATAGAATCACAGAAACATAGAATCATAGAATGGTAGGGGGTGGAAGGAAACTAGAAATCATCTATTCCAACCCCTCTGCAGAAGCAGGTCCACCTACATCAGGTCACACAGGAACATGTCCAGGAGGGTCTTGAAGACTTCCAAGGAAGAAAAATCCACAACCACCCTGGGCAGCCTGTTCCAGAGCTCCATTACCCTCACAGTAAAATAGTTTTTTCTCATGTTTAAATGGAACTTTTTGTGTTCCAGCTTCATCCCATTACCCCTTGTCCTGTTGCTAGACACAATAGAAAAAAGGGATGCCCCAACCTCCTGACATTCACTATTTAGATATTTGTAAATAATAATGAGATCCCCCCCTCAGTCTCCTCTTCTCTAGACTAAATAGCCCTAGGATATACATGTATAGAACGTGTATTGTTTTTTTTTTTTTTTCTCTTAAAGAGTATTTAATTCTTTGAATGCAAATACATATTTTTAATTGGAAAAAATAAATACAGTAACATTACTGGGATCTCTTATTTGATTACATAACCTCATCGTAAGTTGTCACTGTTTAAAAGACCCAGCATAAAATGAGGACAGACAAAAAGAAAAAAATGATATTAGCAGATATCAAAATATATCTGAATTCTGAAGCATTCATAATCACTAACATTGTATTACAAGTTATTGAATATTGCAAAGAAACTGTTGGTCACAAGTTGCCTGCCAGTGGTAAAGAGCTGTCACATGTAATACACTTCTACAATTTCAAAGTCGTTAATGATATTAAGAATTGCAGTTCAAAGGAGTTTACTAAAGCGAGAGACATGTAATTGTCCCGCCTGTTCCTTAAAGAATAGGGAACATTTTTGTTGATTTTATAGCATAAGTAGAGCCTATGAAATTACACCCTGTGTAGTATTACTGAGGTCATAATAATGATGGACAGAACATTTCTGGGGATTACAAATTCTGAGGTGGATGTCAAAGATCTTGGGACTCCAGTCACCTGAGAGCTGCAATGTGTACTTAAAATTTGATACAAAATTGAAATTGTATTATAGTTTGGACTAAGAGTTAATGCCTACAAATTTATTAGTGGCATAAATGCAGTTCACATTATATTATGCCTTTAACTCATTTTACACACCATACTGACGTTATATATGAGAAAAAGGAAATATTAGAAGCCTGTACTGTCCAGCTGCATAACTCTATTATGGTTGAATCATAGAATCATAGAGTCATTATGGTTGGAAAAGACCTTTAGAATTATCGAGTCCAATCACTAACCTAAAACTGCCAAACTCATCACTAAACTAAACGATATCCTTCAGTACCTCCTCTATGTGTTTCAAACCTCTCTAGGGATGGTATCTCTACCACCTCCCCGGGCAGTCCATTCCAATGCATGAAAGCTTTGAAAGCCACCATAAAACTGCAAAGATCTATTTATTAATTAAAAGCAAAACCTATTCCTCACAACAATAATACCTAGATTTAACATTAGACCAATTATTATGAGAGAGTTTACAGAATAACTTATTAAAATGGAATTGTCAATTGTCTCATAAAGCCCGTTTTCCTAGAATGGATCAACCCAGTGAAAGAAACGAAAAATGTACTGAGTAGAAAGGCAACTTATTAAAGATTTTAGAGGAAATAAATTGTCAGTACTTTGTACATCAACATTTGCTTTGCCTTCTTACGTATATAGTGAAAGGCATATTTATTGTGCAAACCTACATAGATAACAATTGAAAGACTGAGATTAAGCTGTTAATCTATGCTACTCTTGAAAACTTCAGAAAAAAAAGAAGTGTGATATTCAATGAGGACTATCTTGAACTTTTATCACAGACTAAATATTTTTTACATTATTCTTATGAGAATTAGCAATATTGTCTCTCATATTTTAAGTAAACTTTTGCTTAGTTAAGAATTATTTCAATTTCTGGACAGCTTTGCTTACTACCATTATAACAGAAATAGAAATCTAACAAGTTTCTGGTATTGATTAACTGCTTGAATGGGATATGGGATATAGAGAAGAAGTTTCCAGTGATTGCATTGCAGTCAGAAGAGAAAAGAAAAAGATTTTATAGTTTTACATGTGCACTCCTGTCTAGGTAAGAAAAATTATCTATATGTCTTGCTGCACTGTTTTTTTTTTTTGTTTGTTTCATTTTTCAGGAAAACAGCATATTTTGAATGCATTTGGGGCAAGTATTGCATAGACCGGAGACAGAAAGGTAGATCAATTGATATGCTGCTAAATGATATATTTACATTGTGCTCACTAAACTGGGGTGGTTTTTTTCAGTTTCATTTGGGTTGGGAGGCACTGGACTTTATCATAGTACTTTTCATATCCAAGCATTGCACTGTGAAAAAAATCTGCACATTTTAGGATGCAGAGCATATACATTTACACTAACAAGGTCCATCTTCTCTTTCTTTGAACAAGGTCTTCAGGGGATATATTTTGTCACATTAAGTAATTTATTCTGTTCATGATTCTCAGTCTTTCAGGAAAATTTGTATTGAAAATGAGCAAGGAATACTCTTTTCCTTCTTTCAGTGATGCCCTAAGGCATATACATTTGTTACAATACCTCCTGATTCCAGTTCTGTTTCTCAGATGGTTTATCCAGTGTTTCAGATAATATCAGGTGCAAATGTACTAAAAATAAATTTAAACTATTGGTCTTTGTAATTCTTGGATGCATCAAAGAAAAAACAGGTCCAAAGATAGATGACAGAAGTTTAACAGAGCTATACTATAGGCCAAACTGCTGGAAATAAATGTGCAGACTGTACAATTATCAAATAATTAACTTTTTGGACTGCATTGTGATCTACCCTCAGGGTAAAATAGGCCAAAACACCTGTTAAATAGTATAAAATCTAATTTTAGTTAATGACTTTTATTTCTCTAATTTACTTAGTTCTTGGGAAAAGTTGTGATCAGGAAAAATATTTTATTCCCAGTGTGGAATGAAGTGTCAATTTGTTCCAGTTCCCTTCAGTGTGTATGTTGTACTTAGGCTCAAAGTGAAATTCATTTGCAGATGATCTGTATAGCTCAAGGAAGTTTTTACAGGAACTATGACATGCAAAACCCCCCTCTTTTTCCTCTGTCTATGTGCTCCTGGAAGGCACACTTTTACTTTTACTGGAGTGGATTCTAATAACTTAGGCCAATAAAAGTTAAATGGTTTGTATTAAAACCATACAAATTATTCTCTGAATGTACTTGAGTCCTTATCATTTCTGAAATGTCTAAACTGAACAGCAGGGTCTTCTGCACAGATAATTCAAGATATATGGAAGAGTATTTCAATCTTCATTTAGATTTAATTTAGGTAATAATATACTAGAAACCAACTTTTCCAGTATATTTGGCTTCTCTGCAGCATTCAGCATCCAAATGTCTTCAACACGTTAATTTGTCTTCCATAAATAAATTATAAAGATCTCCTTCACACAAACCTTGTTTTGTGTTAAACCTGAAGTAGCCAGGAACCCCAAATGTTACATATTAAAAATAAGATGACATTACAAAATACTGTGAAAAATCAGAATTTACGTTATTTTTCTGGGACATTATTCTGTACTGTCTATTTCAAAATCCTAGAGTAAAAGATGAAATAAAAGACTCTTGAGCAATCAAAGAAAAGGAAAAAAAATGTGGAGGAAAAACAAAAGATATCTTTATACCCGTTAAAGCTATATGCAAGAGAAATGTATTGAAAACTCTTTTTGTAAAAGCACTTCATGGTAGAGTATCCAAAAGACAAAAAAAAAAAAAAACCAGAAAAAGTGGGTAAATATTAAATCTAAACTATTTCTATATGTAGAACTTGCTAGGTATATGGGAAATGGTAACTATTTAGTTAATGACAATGGAGAGAATATGGGCAACATAAAAATTAAGCCATAACACCTGGACTCAAATGTATAACACAAGGGTAAGACATAACTAACAGAAGAAAACAAATCACATACAAATGAGTCCCAAATCATTCATCTGTAATAACAATTAAGCTCAATTCAGGGTTTATATTTCCCCACCCACCCACAAAGCTGACTTGAAATAATTTTTCTCTTTTTTTTTCAAAACAATTACGTTCTATATTAGTTGAATTATATTATCACATAGAAATAAACAGTTATGCTCCCTAATGATGACAATCATTTTCTAGAGAACAAAAGGTTCAGTCACTTTTGGTTTTTTATATAAAATGTATCTTTGTTTATAATAATCAGCAATTAGTTCTGGCAATGTCCCTGTGGCTCCCTCGCCAGCTGGAAGGGAAACCAATTATATAGTTGGCATTTCTTTTAGGACAGCAGCTTCAGAATTACTGTAGAAACATGAGTTTATTTAGATTTTTAAGAATTACCTTCCATATTTGCCTTAAGAAATAATTCTCATCCTCTGTGATTTAACCCAAAACTGAATGACACTTGATAGTCAGACAGTGATAACTTGATCAGAAAGTAACATACTTACTCTAAAAAGACTTTCAGAATGTTTTAAGGGATTTACCAGTGATATCTTGTTAAGTATGGAAGAGAGAAACAAGAGAGGTTGGAGGTCTGAGGAAAATTTATGAGTAAGGATGTGCGTTATACCTTCTATTGAAAGAATACTTGAATGGTAGTCTGATCTTCTCTTCTCTTCTCTTCTCTTCTCTTCTCTTCTCTTCTCTTCTCTTCTCTTCTCTTCTCTTCTCTTCTCTTCTCTTCTCTTCTCTTCTCTTCTCTTCTCTTCTCTTCTCTTCTCTTCTCTTCTCTTCTCTTCTCGTTTTAACTGATTCCAGCTTTTGTAAGTAGAATTTTCTAGACATAAGGTAAAAAGTAATACATCTGAAGGGAAAAAAAAAAGTTTTAATCTAATAATCCCCAAAAAAGATAAACATGTGAGACTAAAAAAAAAAAAAAAAAAAAAAAAAAACAAATCAAACCTTTTAGAAAATTCTAACTGTTGTAATTATTAGCTGGCTGATTTCTTTTTGGCATCACAGTAGATCCTCAGGGAAGAATTGTGGGATGAAAACGCAGTATGATCTCTGGAATGGAAACAGGCAAAAATGTGAATGCTGAAAATGGGAGATATTGTAAGAAAAAATCTGACATTGGTATTTGGACTGAGGAGCTGGAAGAACAGCCTACGAAAAGTACATCAGAAGAGTACAGGGGATTGGGAAGAATTCTGAGATTAAAAAATTTTAAAAGCCTTATGCAGAAGGGAATAATAAGGAATTATTCAAATATTTAACAGGTAGTCAAAATTGCAATGTAGTTAGTCAGGAATCGCATTTTTTCAGGAAAGGAAGTAAATAAGACAGACATTTTATACAGGATAGAAAAGATAATGTTTGTGGGTGAAGCTGGAAGGTAAAGTAAGAGCATTTATAAGATGAAGGAAGGAAAATGGCTAACAATCACACACTTAAAATTTAATGTCCTATTACACCTGCAGACTTCAGCCTATGCTGCATGAAAAGCATAGGATTGTAGAATCTTTTCAGGTGGAAGAGACCTTTAAGATCATCAAGTCCAGCTTTTGTCCTAACCTGATGAACCACTAGACCGTTTTCCTAAGTGCAACACCCAACCATCACCTCCAGGGAACAGAATACTGTAGATTTTTCAAGTGTAATATAGGACATAATAAGAGAGAAGGAGAGTAAAAGCTTTGAATTAAAGACAACATCAGAGAACATGTATCTAAATCACTTGGAACAATCTGATCAATGTATTGTGAGCTGCAGTTGATCTAAAGGACAATTTTGGAATCTTATCTTTCCCTTCAGATGGCAACCTACTGCAGTTCCATTGGCAGTTCACAGGGATTCCTTGGAGCTTTTTCATGCCTTCTAGCTTTTTTTTTTTTTTTTTGCATATAAAGACATGACATTTTCAGTGTTTGAGAAACATGCGAACTAAAAGAAAGACCAGATTGGGAGTAAGGCACCTACATATCTTTACAAATCTATCCCTTAGAAACAGGAACCTCACAAGTATTCACCAGTACTTGACCTGGTGGTTTATCCCTGGCTGGGTACCAGGTGCCCACCAAATCATAATATTGCTCCCCATCCTAAACTGGACAGGTGAGAAGAAAAAAATGTAACAAGTATTTGTTTGTGAGTTCACAGTTTGAGAGATCACTCAGCAATTAATGTCACAGGCAAAATAGAGTTAGCTTGGAGAGAAAAATTTTGATTTATTAATAACCTATAAGAATGAGGAGATGAGAAATATAATAGAATCTTAAAACACCTCCTCCACTCCTCACTCTTGCCAGGTCTCTCCTTCCTTCCTTCTCCCCAGCAGCACAGGGGATGGGGAATAGGAATTGTGGTCAGTTCATCACAGATGGACTTTGCTGCTGCTTCTTCTTAGGAGGAGGCCTTGTCACACTTCCCACTGCTACACTGCTGTGCCCCTCCCATGAGAGACTCCCTCAAAAACTTTTCCAAGGTGGATCCTTCCCATGGGCTACAGTTGCCCATGAACTGCTCTGTCATGGGGCCTCCCATGGGGGCAGCTCCTCACACCCTGCCCCAACGTGGGTCCTTTAGGCACCAACTGCTCCAGCGTGAGTCCCTCATGGGATCACAAATTCTGACAGCAAACCTGCCCTGGCATGGGCTCTTCTCTTCCCACGGGCTCCCAGGTCCTGCCAGAACTTGATCCAGCATGGTCTTCCCATGGAGGCACAGCCTCCTTCAGGCATCCACCCACTCCAGTGAGGGGTCCTCCACAGGCTATGAGTGGGTCTCATGAGTGGGTCAGTGCTCCCCTGTGGCCTGCATGGACTGCAGGAGGACAACCTGCCTCACCATAGTCCTCACCACAGGTCGTACGGAAATCTCTTCCAGGGCCTAAGCACCCTCCTTCCTCACTGACCTTGGTGTCTGTAGAGATGTTTTCACATTCTCTCTCCCTGTTGCTGCTGCAGTTTAGCAACTGCGCAGCAACTTCTTCCCCCTCTCAAATACATTATTCACAGAGGCATTATCTTCATCACTAATTGGCCAGGTGTTGTTCAGCGGCATGTACATCTTAGAATTGACTGGCATTAGCCCTGTTAGGTACATGGAAAGCTTCAGGTAGACCTTTTTTTAAAGAAGCCACCCCTGTAACCCCCACCTCTACCAAAAACCTGGCCCAGACAAAAGCTCTACACTTGAGCACTGAGTTTTGGATCTTAAGGAATATGGGTATTTTTTAAAGTTTGGCTCATAGACATATCTCTCATCTACCTATTTTTTAAGAAGACTGGTTGCAGGTGGTCCCCATGTCATGAAACTGTAACACACCTTTCTGTGAGAATTCATAGATCCTGTCCAGACATAACATTTCACACATATGACTAAATGACCTTCACGCTGGAGTTTAAAACTTAAGAATAAGGTCTGCTTGAACTTTGCAACCACTCTTTGAAAGAATCTCACACAGAGGCTATATGTAAATATATAAATCCAGAATTGGCTACCAATCAAATTATGCTTCCAGTGAAAATGACTGAATATGAGCCAACAAAAGTAGAATGGAGAAACTACTTATGCAGTTTAGTGCTTCAATAATGCTTCTAACTTTGCCTAATGCTCAATGAAGAACTGTGCATTGATTAGCACTTTCATACTGGCCATTTCCCCAAATTAAAGCCTGGACTCAGCATCCTGTCTGCACACTGACAGGCAATACGTGACTTCAAAACAGATGTTCCAAGTATCACACAGGCAGTTTTGAAGTTGTTTCTCCTCTCTCTGTATACCACTCCACCCCTGCTTTTCTCAGTCAAGTGTGTAATGAATCAGTATCTAGTGATGTTCTGACAATGGAAAAGCTTCTGCAAGTTTCCATGTGCATAGAATTCTATATGCATAGAGTATAGTTCAATACACAACCCTTATATAAATCCTTGTTAAAATGTGCACAGAAGAAGAAGAAAAAAAACCACAGAACAAACCATTACTAGGTTCATCATGTTCCACATCATGTTCTGTGCCATTCTTTGTGCTATAGATGAAGATGTGGCGAAGAATTAATCCACAGATATCTCTTGGGGTTTGCCTTGAAACCAACACTCTGTTTCTCATCAGATAGGTTGTCTACTGTAATGAAGTATATTGTTAATAAGCCAGAATTAGCAGGCCAATCAAAATTAGTGGCAGAATAAAGCAGCTAGGCAGAGATTTAATTTGCTTCCAGAAATTATTTAACTGTACAGATATTTAGCCACAGATAATTAATGTCGTCATTTCAGTTTGCAGAAATAGCAAAAAAAAAAAAAGTCTAGGAAAATATAGGAAACATTTCAGTTCAAGACTTGGCTACAGCTAAGATGCACTAATTCATTCTAGCCCATGTTCTCTCTGAATTGATGTCTTTTTTTTTAATCATTTTTTTGTGAAAAAACTGCATTAGAAAACTCTGCATTATCCTTTTCTCTGTATTAGACTTTACTCTGTACTTTCTTTTCATTTTTTTATTTTATTTTTCCTTCTTCATCCATTTCATGATCACTTTATCATCCAACATTTATGTATTTTTTACATAGCTCAATACAAATTAACAATACTTGCTTCACGTCTACTTCAAACTTGATATCCAATAGAAAAGGGAATTTATTGTGCTGTACAGTAAACTGTATTCTCTTCTCTTTAGTATACTATCTGAATGACATCCAGTATTATATGACACAATAAAAAAAACATCAAGGAAAAGTAATGTCACTTTTTCTTGTTGTTGTTGAAAAAAGACTGAAATCTAGGACAGGAAGAAAAAATCTGGATGCAAGTTTGCTTTGGAGGATGAGATGATTCTATAGGAGGACATCTCAGCAGTGATGTGGGTTACAAAATATTTTATTAATCTCTGTAGATCATGTGGTTAACTTTGAGAAGCTTATATACAGCTTTCTTCACAGTCTTGTATCACGTGATCTCTAGTAAACTACTTCACAAACATTGAAAATCACTGAATAGTTATAGTAATTGTTGATAGGGTTTAGAAGAGACTAAGATAACTTATTAAAAGTAAATAGTAACTAATAGGTACCTTTAAAAAGTAGTGAGATTATAAAGCAATTTGACTAAAAATTTTAAAAAGTGAAAGAAAGAAACTAAAAAGGAAACTTCTGGGAGGATATTTTGTAGGTATGGGAAGCAGTGTTCTAATTCTCCTTTAATAACTCAAGAGAGGATTAATTTTACCTCAAACTGTTGGCTACTTACTGACAGGAATAAATTCAATACCTGGCAGCAAAAGCTTCTGCTAAGATCTATTTAAGATTTTATAAATCTATCTTGTGGTACAACTTCACCTATACCAGAAATATGTATACTTTACTAACATAATAGAACAAAAAACTAGACTTCTGGCATTAAAATCAATTAGTAAGTAGAGTGAGATTTGGGAAAGAGGCCCAGATGAGATGACGTCGGCCACATGGTAGAATGTTTCTAAATATGTGAAGTAAGTCAAAGTAAGTAATGCAATGCCAACAGTTCTTTTAAATTTTAGGAAAAAAAAATCCGCAAAAAAAATAAAAGCTTTATTCCTTTTGAAGCCCAGTAAAAACCAGCAACTTTTTACAAGTTTGTACAAAATATCAGTCCCTGCTGAGACTATAGTAACCACAGTGACAGAGTTAAGAACCTTCTAGCCTTTGATCTCATCTGATCCTGGACAGCTAAATAAAAACACTTTGATTCAACTAATGATTACTTTTCCCCAAAACAATTTAAAGGACCATCTGGATCCTCTAAAAATAGAATGGAATGAAAGAAGATGTAGGATTGTGAGAAACATACCAGAATGCAAAAAGACTTTAATTCTTAAGAAATAACATCCAACTTCAGAGAGACAAGTGAGGAAAATACTGTATTACTTTCACCTTCAAAATCTCCCCTAACTGTACACCTGCATTGTCACCCTATTCTGAGGACAATTATTCCATGGCAACATTCTCAGTCATTTTTAAGTCTTCAGCTTCAGAATAGTGTTACTGGCAGATCTGAGAAGGTAAACCCTTTGGTTTATGTTCATAAGGCTCAGAGGTTCTTGTACATTTTGCTAATAGCAATATTTACTATGAAATATTATAGACTCATCTCATGCTGCTTCTGAAAAGAAAAAATATATCCTATACTTATCCTTTTGTGGTAAGAACAGTCCAAAAATATTCTTAGGAAAATATTAAACTTCAATTACAGCCTATGTTAACTGATAAATAAAATTATGATCATGCCACAGAACATACTCAGCACTGTATGTAATTATTCAGATAATTTCTCAATCTGGTGGTCAAAGTCTTCAGGGGAGTTTAATGTTAAAAGCCTGCTCTACAGTTGCATCTCTCATCTGCAATGATAAAGCTTGAGTAGACAACTGGAAGAGAAGCAGACTTAAAGCTTTGTGGGTCAGCCACAGAGAGAAAGGCATGCTGACATACACAAAGCATTAGCACTTAGGGGAAAACTTACTCTTTGTACAAGTACTAATATATTAAGTTAGAATAGCAACTATTGTATTAGGAATCTCATAAGTAATTTATTGGAAGAAATATGAGTAAATATTCAACAGTGTAAGAATAGCTCAGTCTCTAGCAATGAGAAAGAATAGAATGACTTAGCAATGATCTCTAAGAACAAAGCAAAACCAAAGATGGAAAATTAACTGCATCTGTTGGCCATTAATTTCTGAAATCCCTGCTCCTCAGGAGATATATTTTAAAAGGCTGTTTGTAGAAACCAATTTTTAATTCCTCTGCTGATCTATGGAGTTTTTATTCAAAATATGCAAAATAAGAAAGAAGATCAGGTCAAAATCTCAAATGTTTCTTTCACATCAACATCACGGTCAGGCTTCAAAACATTAAATTTCACCATATATGCATTGTTAGTCTCTCTCTGCAAGCCCTGCAGAAGGGCTAGAATTTCAGAAGTTGTTATGCCTGTAAAATAAAGAATTTGAAAAATGAACAGTCTGAAATTATGTGATGCTTGTTGTGAGTATTATTAAGGGGAATGTAAATGAGGATTTTCTACTTAGGACACATTTTTTGAAAAACAGAGATATATTTTTCTAGGCACTGAGTCCTGATGTCTGTCTGTTTGTTTGTTCTTTTGTTTGTTTCTTTCCCAGATGACATTTATTATTGATTGGAAATATAATATTTTTAATGACAAACAACCAGTGCAATCCTAGAGTCAACAGCTGACAGAAATGAACAAGTACAACACAATGAATATATGAATAACAATTGAAGCTCTTATGTAGGGTTAGATTCTCTTGTAAGAGAGCTCAGGCTGGTGAAGTGTATGATTATATCTCCCTGAGAATGGCCAGGCATCCTCAGGAGCAATTTCTAGAACTATTTCTAAGTACTAAATTAGTGGGAAGTAAGTATACATGTACTTTTTCACATCTAGTGCATAAAGACAGGCTGTCTAAGGACCTCACAGTTAGTCACTCAAAAGATTTTAGTGAAACTTCAGATATATCACAGGGGTACTTGGGGCACACATGCTGAGTTTTTCCTATAGGCCTCATAGTTGCCATACTTTCCAAACATCCTTTATTATTGTCACCTAATCGGCTGTATTATTTATGAAGTAACATGAAAGTGGTTTAAGATAACATTCACAGGATTTAGCCCTAGGATTTGGCATTCCATTGTTATTTTAACTCATTCCCCCTAACTTTTTGAAGTTTCTCATTTTTTTCACTTTGCCTTTTGCAGCAATGATACTACCATTAATTTTGTAAAATTTATATGTACCTTGTTTGTCTTTCAAGCTGTGTCATATTTGATTATTACACAATATATACATGTACATTTTTGCATAATGGTATAGGTGGAGGGGCATAACATATGGTTTTCTTATAATTTTTTCAGGTGTCATTATGTTTCCTATGTTATTAACTTATTTTGAGATTCTAACAGAACTATTGCTGGGCTCATTACTGATCAAAAGCGAGAAATTAACTTTAAGCATGTCTATAGCTAGCAGAATAGGCTTTACATTCCAAAATATAGAAAAAGATTTAGGCAAATTACTGATTTTAAAATTATACTACAAATTAGAGAAACAAATAGAGGAAGGAAAAAGCCACACTTACGGTTACCACTTACAGTGCACTGAGATAGTTTTCACTGAAGATATCTCAAAAAAGATACGTGAAGTTGTTCTCAATATTGCAAGCATTTAGTACTGTCTTATAATATGTCACTATTTGAATATTGTGACAAACGAGACAGGGTCATAGAAAGAATATATTTTTTAAAAACTTTAATATTTAAAGTGTTTCTTTTAGGCAGAATACTGCAGTTGGAGAATAACCGTAAAATTCTTGGTAATGGAGTTGCACATAAACAATTTTCTATAGATAAAATTTAAAAGCAGAGGTATGACTCACAAAGCATTTGTCCTGCTATTCCGCTAAATTACCATAGCATTTAAAAAACACCACCCCTCAAAAAAAAATAAAAATCCAAACAACAACAACAACAAAGAAACCCAACAAAAGGGCTTAAGCTGAGATTTTTTTTTTTTTTACCTATCTGGCCAAAGATACACAAAAGCAATCTTGAAAAATATTAAAATGTCACATGTGAATGTCTTCTCTGTACATCTACCTAACAAGCGTCACTTTAAAAGCTTCAGTCATACCTTGTGGTATCCTTGGCTAGACACAGGTCCTTTTTAAAGTGAAACTGAGGATAATTTTTTCCCTCTGCTCAAAACTTTTACTTTAGCCACAAGTCTACCTCAGTGAGGAAACACCACCTCACCCTCCTTAGGCGAGGTAGTCTAACAAACTCAGACAATGTTTTACAAATCATTTTTTTTGTGTAGCATCTTCCTTATCAGTTTTACTTCTTGTCTCTCAAATCCCACTGGAGTGCATATGCTCAGCCCCCCCTAAATGATCATTAACTTATATGCCCCTTGCCATAAGACAGTTTAAAAACATTCCACCAACAGCATAGATTAATGCTGAATCACTGGGTAAAAAAAAAAAAACAACAAAACACTTCCTAATCTTACATAATCCGTCAAAAGAACACTTTTTTCTGGGACAAATCTCACTCCATGTCAGTTGACCTAGTTCACAAAATGCAATTCTGAAAAGGTCAACCTGAAGTTCTGCTCAAAATTTTTAAGCTCTTTAGTAGTCTGTAGATTTGGCCTTGCTCTTTGACTCTGCAGTCAGCAGCCAAAGACTTATACCCTTTCTCAATACAAAATCTGGATATCACTTATTGGACAATAATATGTGGAAATCAAAAGAAATGGAAAAAGGAAGTACGAGACAGCCTTCTCAACTCAAATGGTTGCATTCTGAAAAAGATCTTAGGTTGGGTGCAAGCTGCCCTTATATTTCAATAAGTGCTTATGGCAGATCAGTTACAGCTTTCAGGTGAAACTAACTCTAGCAGCATCGATATTCATGCCAGCAAAACTAATCTCTACTTCATTAGGAGAAAGACATACCTTTTCCCTACATCAGACAGACATGCTTTTAGATGCCTCTAAATACATTTTTTAAAGTGTGTATTTATTATGATCAATTCCAATAAAACTCTACTTTCCTTTTTCTGTTGAATTTTTATGCATCATTTTGAACATGCTGGACTATTGATTAGGGAGCACAAGCTTATTCTTGCATTGTGTGCAGTCAATTGGGAATGGTTTCTCTTCAATTCAGCGATATTGTTTGGTGTAATGACAATGTTTAGAACTGATGCAACCAAAAATCAAGTTATTTTAGTGCATTAGCTTCTGATGATATGAAGAACATTTTAGACTACATAGAAATACATTACTGGTATTATAAACTTTACAAAGGCAATGTATTCACTCAATAATTCCAAACCTATGACAATGTAGACCAACAGCAACAATTCTACACATGGTTTTTATGGTATGAGTTCAGTACTTAAATTTCTGATACGTTAGTTGATACTACAGTAATAGCCTTCCTGTACCCAAATCAGACCAAAAGTTCAGAGATGTCTTTAATAACAATACATTCTCTTAGTGTGATGGAATAAGAAAGAGAATTCTCTCTAAATCACTCATATAAAGGCTTGGTAATTTTTTCAAGAGTAAAAAAGAGGAAAAAGATACATTATTTTAAAAATATAAATTTGAAACTTTTTTTTTGCATATACAGCATATATTATTCTTTAGACATTGATATTCTACCTTCAATAGACAACTTAAAGTAGATTTGGCCTATTTGGTTACTCAGATAAGTTACTCTCAAAATTTAATTGAGGCCTTATCTCGAGTCCTGTGTCCAGTTCTGGGCTCCCCAGCTCAAGAGGGACAGAGAACTTCTGGATCGAGTCCAGTGCAGGACCACCAAGATGATCAGGGGACTGGAGCATCTTCCTTATGAGGAAAGGCTGCAGGAACTGGTGCTATTTAGTCTAGAAAAGAGGAAACTGAAGGGGAACATAATTTATATGTACAAGTTTATAAATGGTGGATGTCAGGAAGCTGGAAGATCCCTTTTTTCTATGGTATCTAACAACAGGACAAGTGGTAATGGGAAGAAACTTGAACACAAAAAGTACCATTTAAACATAAAAAAGCCCTGGTTTACTGTGAGTTTAAGGGGGCACTGACACAGGCTGCCCAGGGAGGTTATAAAGTCTCTTTCCTTGGAAGTCTTCAAGACCTGCCTGGACACGTTCCTATGCGACCTGATCTAGGTGGACCTGCTTCTGCTTGGGCATTGGACTAGATGATCTCTAAAGATCCCTTCCAACTCTATGGTTCTTTGATTTATTTGCATAAGATTTAGATTATGGTGAAGTTTTATTTGAAACTATTTGTTTGGACTTGCAATATATTTTACTATCAGAAATTAAGAATGATCATATGGAGCAAGTATAAGCACCCTTCTATATGGATATATATGTTTATATATTAATATGTAGGAGATTTAATCTCAACTAATTTCACTGATTTCCAACAAAAGTCTACTATATCGTTCTAGTTGCACTGGACTCTTCAGATGGTCTTCTACTAGAGCTCTTAGATGATTGGAATGGAATTAAATTAAATGACAATGGAATGATTCCAAGAGGAGATGATACAAGCCAAACCAACAAAATGTTGGCAAATCTAAAGTCAGTGACATTGGTGATAGAGTTCATACTCTTAGTTCTTAAAATGTCAGGGATTCTTTTCTTTTCATTGTGTTCTCAGTAGTAGTAAACAAACACCTAACATACACTCTGACTTCTTGAAAATTATCTTTTTGCAAATTGTGCTCCAATAATACTGAAGTGTAGCAGTAGTTTATTTCATTTTGTGGAAATGTATAGTCCTCTCTAGAAGACAGAGTCAATGTTTCAGAAAAACTTAATTCACAAATTATTACCAAAAGTGTTAATTGCAAAACCTGTTCCTAAAGACATTAAAAATGTTACAGATAGAAAAATATTAGAAATATTCAGAAATATTGTTTAATGAAAAATAGTTTTATGTTAACACTTTATTAATTTATTTTCAACTTGGCCATTTTAAAAACCTCCTTCATTCTCTGTTTCTATCACAGAATTTCACCAAAGATCAGTTTCATTTTTTCTGTCATTTTAGACTATCTTGTAATTTGTTACCATCAGTGAGTAGGATTCTTTCCTTTCTAAATCTCCAGAAAAATCATTTGATAGAAGTTAAAGTAGAATTTTATTTAACAGGTGGAAATCCTTGAATGCCAGGCTTTCAGAGCTGAGCTGAGTCAATATAAAGCAAAAGAATTTAGTGCAATTGTTATGGCAAAATTGCGACTACACTGAATGTTACCAATAATTGTGTCACTTAATTGTACAGCTCCAATATAGGAAAATGTGTGGCATAGCCGGTTCATTGCCTGTTGCTACTGGTGTTTGGTGAATAAATTAAAACAAAAGAAAAGAATATATGTCAGGACATCAGATGGTACACTACATTTTCCATTTCTTCTTTGGACAAACATTAATGTGAATACTAAAGATCAAGTAAAGCACTCATGTTTCACAGTAAACAAAATTAAAAAAAATTATTTGGACTAAACCACTACATAGCTAGTTTTATTTTCAACTCAGTATTTTTCCAGTATCATCTATGTAATTTTAAATTTATCTTCCATCTGAATTATTCAGGCTATTTGCCATACAAAATTGATATTATCATTTAATCTCATCTCTCTATTCATTTGCAAAGTGCCTATAAAAATGGTTCCTAAATGCAAGACTGTAAAGATCAATGATATAATAAGCAGAATAAACCATATTTCAATAAATCTCTCACTCTACACAAAATTGCTTTTGATTTCAATGTACACTGAAAATTCAAGTCTAGTTTCTGATTTCAGTTCTGTAAAAATGCTATTTCCATATGGATAAGGAATTTCTTTTCTTGAATATCACAGTGCAGAGACAAAACAATATTGAACAAAAATGACAGACAAAGAAAAACCAAAAAACCAAACCTATATTGAATCATGTGTATGCATACATACGTTCTCACATAATGCAATATGCATAGGTAATAATTCACAGGATATGTAATGTACAGAAGATTGGCTATGTAACTCATTGTCTAAAATAGTGCCTTTGAAAAATGTATTTTAAAGAAGAATAGAAAATAGATGAAGGGATTTTTTTTACCCAGAACTAATTTTAAAATTAAGATATTTTTCTACATATCACTTCTTTTAGAGACTGATTTTCTACTCAAAAATATATCTTATTTCTTTTTTCTATGTAGAAATTATAAAAATGTTTCTATGTGAATTTTTAGAATCTTCTTCCAATTGTACTCTTATCAGATAAGTTAATGTGTTGATTGTACATTAACTACAACTATTATTGGAAATATTCTCTGATGATATAGCACTCTGATGATAGCATTATTTCTGGTCTTTCTCTGTATGCATTCCAAACAGCAGAGAGTTCCGAACAACTATGTGAGCTTTCAAGGGTTATAGCTGTTCATGTATGTGTATATATCCACATGAGCATTCAGACAGTGGAAATGTTGCTTTTCCACAGTCATTCATAGGGACAAAATGTAATTAATATTTTATATTTTTACAAAGGAACATTACCAGATTAAGTAATTACCATTTAAGCACTTGTGATGGTTTAGTATCTTCATAATATCAAACTTATGTCATTTCCCCATATTCAAAAAATATTTAACCTCAGTTCCCAATTTTCCTCCTCTAGATATACTGGTGTCCAAATCGTGTTATGTGGAAAGGTTTTTCCAAAAATTATCTTGCAGTCTTTTTGCTGTTGCTGTTAAATTATTGAATTTTAATAAGAATCTAGAATTATATTCTGTCTTCATAATCAGAACACAGTTTAAATCGAAAGTAAAAGTAAAATCTTCTGCCCACAAACAAGTTCATCACAACCTGTGCTTTTTCGATGAGTTTGTCAATGATACTGATATCAGTCTGTCATTCTCATAGGCATGAAGATAGCAACACTGTTTACATTTAACATGAACTTCACACCTGCAGAAAAGCACAGACTATGCAAAGCAGGATTCAAGTGGGTGGTAATTAATATAGTTGGATGGGGTTAATCTGTATGTTACAGGAAATTACCTTTTAATAGAGACATAGAGACTACTGTAGCCTACCTTGACAGTCAAGGTGGGATTTTGGTAGATTACTTTTACCTCAAGTTAGGATTCTGTAAATGCATTCTCATAGTGACTGCTCTGTCTCTTAGCACTAGAGAACTTCCATCTCCCTGGAAAAATACATGCATGCAGTGTTTTGTCTTCATATTAAGAGACCACATCAGTTGAGCTGAGCATACAACAGTGACAGCGTATTAGTGGTAGGCACTAATGCTGTAAACTGTCACAGTGGTGACAAGCAGAGGGCTGAGATATCACTCTGAAAGGTTTCAAGGGCTGAAAATTGTGATCCTAATGTAGGATTTCTCCCTGATTCTGGAAGATGTATTGTACTGCTTTGAATGTATTTATAGGGCCTTTGAAAGCTGATTTCTGAGGTAAGATAGAAGTTTATGAAGTCAAGTGGATTCATCTAATTGTGCTACTTGTATTACCAACATTGTGTTGTTGACCCGGCTTCGTAGTAAGTGCCTCACTCATTAATAAGATAAATGGAAAGGACAATACATAGATATTTTTAGGAATCTATTAGTTTAAGCTGAAGTATTATCTTTTGCTTGAAGACTAATGGAATATGTAAGCTAGTGTCATTATTTTTTTATTCCAAGAAGATCTGCAGTATAAATGAGAGTTTCCATCAGTAAAGTCAGAGCTCACATGGAACTAAGAACCAAATCTGGATAACAAAAGTCCTAAGTGGCTGCAGTTCATAATGTTGTAGCTGATATTCCATCATATCTTCTTTTGTAGAGCTAGCAAAATTCAGCTTTTTTAAGTCATTCTATTCAAGACGAGAAAATGATGATTCAGTCAGGCATTACTTCCTTGATGAAATCCCCTTTACAAATAGTTTCAATTCTCTGAAGACAGCAGAAATCAAGCAATACACTAAAGACTTTTGTTCACTACTCTTTTTAGGTAGCATGTGCTTAAAAACTCTTTAGCTTCCTTTTTTTACTCAGGGCAAAGCTATCTTTTCTTCATTGCTATATGTGTATTTCTCAGAAAGCTACACCAATTCAGTCTGTAATCTCCATATTTCTATTTTCCAGGTTTTTCTCTTTATAACCAGGTACAACTCCTAAACAGACTTCTTTTTTTTTTTCAAGTGATTATTAAAGTGCAGAAGTGTCAATGAACTAAACAAACCAAACATTAACAGCTTCCTCATTCAGAGAAAAGTCTATTTTTAAACATAAATCTTTAAAATTAGGGCATCCCAAATATAAAGCGATGCTATTCACTACAACCAGGAAATGCTAAGCGTTGGATTCAAACTATGTAAAAGACTTTGTGGAATTACTGCATGTTCCTATACACTCACACTGCCCATAACATATGGCAAGGGCCTGACTCTGAACCCCATTGTTCCTTCTAACTTCTGCTGACACTTATGGATTTCTTTAAAATATCTTCCTTATTGACACAGTTCTAGGTGTCTGGTTATTCCTTCTTATTTGTACCCAAATTCTCTATTCTCTTTTTTACATGCTCTCTCTCAATACAACTCACCTCTATACAGATTTTCTCCTCTTTTTGAAAGAATCTATCAAATTCCCTCCTTATCAAAGAGCCTCTGTTCAGCACTACTTTTTCTTATCTTGTCATTAGAAGTTTCCCAGATCTTTCAGTCTCATAAATTCTTTACACTATATCAAATATAACTGTGCTTGCATTTAATCTCCCATTGTGCCAGCAGCTGAAAATATCTTCAATTTCAACACATTTTATTGTTGAAACATGGTGTTTTCCCGTTCCTACCAATACTCATAATGCTGTACGCCTTACCTTTCTCTTTATCCTCCTTTTCATACTTGTCTCCAATAGGGTTATTCTGTTTTGTTCTCTTGCTAAGAACCTTGCTTTCTCATCACTTTTTCACATAGGTACTTTTCTGCCTTCTGTTATTATTTTCCTGTTATGTCTGGGAAAGCTATTCATGATGTTCTCATTTTGAACTGTAATGGACGAGGATGCTGAAACAAGACAAAGTAAAGGAAGGTAATGAATAATGCTGTTATCAAAGCAGTGGTCTATTCTGAGATGTAAAATATTTGTGTTAATCACATTATTTACACACATTATTTCTTAGTACAAAATAAGAAAATTAAATGCTCCCATACTGTGGGCATTGTGCATATAAGCAGAGAGAGAGATCCACCTGTTATAGGAGACACAGTTTGTGTCTCCTATACAGATTGTGGAACTGCTTTGTGTGTTCCACTTTTTACACTAAAGAGCAAAAATTAAGACACGTGTTAAGTTTTTAGTATGTAATTTGCATCTATCTCAAGATAGCTTTCTTATATAGATCACAGCAATGGATCCTATAATGCCAGTGAAGCAAAAAATATACAGATGTCATTAATAGACAACAAATCTATGCAGAGCCAGTAAAGTAGCAATTAGAAAACTTACATCTGCATAAGCTAAAATAGGTGAGAGGAGCTAATTAGAAAATCTTATGTCTGTCTGTTTTCTTAAGAAAATTACCTTACTAAACTCTTCTTCCTTATCCCCTAGAATCCCTCTTGGAAAACACATGTGGAAGAGAAGGAAAGAGCTAAATTAACTTTGAAATACTTTTAAATTGCTAAAAACTTACCTAGAGACTAAATATCCTTAAAAAAATCAGTTTGGGCTAAATGGAGTTACTTCTCAAGAATCCTTAAATAAATGGCTTACCAAAGTTAACGAAGCCATAAATTATGTTGTGCCTCATAATTTGTTCACCCCTTATACTTTGCTTTCTGAGTAAGAAGACAGATAAAGCTGAACTGTACATCACTTTCCAGTGCTCCTGTTTCTATCACAAAAGTCTAATCTCAGTTTAGTCATAAAACATTTGAATGCTGTCTCTCTTTCCCTGCTCAAAAAGGAAAAGACTGTGAGTTGCATTTTGCAAATTATATGCTGTGGAACTAACAACTCTTTTTTTCCTGGTAGTTTAGTAGCTCAGAAAAACCCTTCATATTTCTTCATTTCAAACTTAATGGTCAAAGGAAGATGAGCTCATAAGCTGAATCTCACAACATTAGAGGACTTCTTGCCTACAGTTTGACTATGTGAAAAAATATGTCCTTCATTTCCCTCTCCTCTGACATTCCATTTAACAATCGCTTATTATGAATTACATTCTGCAAGGCAGAAATCATCTCACACATAGTTTTATACAGTACATAGCTCTAATTTTAGAAATCCCTTGCTTTTGTGTTCCTTGCTTAGATATAGATAGAATCATAGAATCATAATGGTTGGAAAATATCTTTAAGATTATAGAGTCTAATCACTAACCTCACACTACCAGGCTATAGACTAAACTACACCATGTCCCTCAGCACCTCTATGTGTCTTTTGAATAGCTCTAGGGATGATGACTCCACCACCTCCCCAAGCAGCCCTTTTCAATATTTAAAAACCCTCTCAGTGAAAAAGCTCTTCCTAATGTCCAATCTAAACCTCCCCTGGCACAACTTGAACACATTTCTTTGTGTCCTATCATTCATTACCAGAGAGAAGATATTGACCCCCACCTCACTACAACTCACCTTCAGGTAGTTATAGAGAGTGATCATATCGCCTCTCAGTTTCCTCTTCTCTAGGCTGAACATCCCCAGTTCCCTCAGTAGCTCCTCATAAGACCTGTGCTCTAGACCCCTCACCAGATTCATTACCCATCTCTGGACATACTCCAGGACCTCAATGACCTTCTTGTACTGAGAGGCCCAGACCCAGACCCAGTATACATGATACAGCCTCACCAGTGATGAATGCAGTAGAACAATCACCTCCTTGGTCCTGCTGGTCAGACTATTTCTGATACAAGCCAGGATGCCATTTGCCTTCTTGGCCACCTGAGCACATTTCTGGCTCATATTCAGCTAGCTGTCAATTAAAATCCCAAGGTCCTTTTCTGCCAGACAGTTTTCCAGCCACTCTGCTCCAAGCCTATATCATTGCATGAGATTGTTGTGGACGAAGTGCAGGACCTGGCACTTGGCCTTGTTGAATCTCATATTATTGGCCTCAGTCCATTCATCCAGCCTGTGTAGGTCTCTCTGAAGAGCCTTTCTGTCTTCAAGCAGGTCTAGACTCCCACCCAGCTTGGTGTTACTAGCAAATTTAATGAGAGTACACTTAGTCCCCTCATACAGATATTTGATAAAGATTTTGCACAAAACAGACTCCAGCACTGAGCCCTGGGGAACACCGCTGGTGACCAGCCACCAACTGGATTTAACTTTGTTGATTACAGCTCTCTGTGCCTGGCCATCTAGTTTTTCAGTCACCTCAGAGTTAGGTCCATCCAAGCCATGGGCAGCCAGTTTCTCCAAGAGAATGCTGTGTGAGACTGTGTCAAAGGTATTACTAAACTCAAAGAAGACCACATCCACAGCCTTTCCTTCACTAAACAAGTCTTGTCATAGAAGGAAATCAGATTGATCAAACACGATCTGTCCTTCATAAAGTCCTGTTGACTGGGTCTGAACTCTTGGTTATCCTGTATGTGCCTCAGGATGACACTCAAGATGATCTGTTCTATGATCTTCCATGGCACCAAGTCTGACAAGACCTGTAGTTCCCAGGATCCTCCTTCTGGCCCTTCTAGTAGATAAGGGTCACATTTGCCTTCCTCTAGTCCTCTGGGACCTTCCTGGTGAGCCAGGACTGCTGGTAGATGATGGAGAGTGGCTTGACAAGCATTTCCACTAGCTCCCTCATCACCCTTGGCTGGATTCTGTCTCGTCCCATTGACTTGTGTGTGTCGAGGTGGAACAGCAGGTCACACACCACTTCGCCTTGGACTAAGGTAGCTTCAGCCCATCTCCTGTCCCTGTCTTCTGACTCAAGTGGATAGGTGCCCAGAGAAGAGCTGGGTTTACTGTTAAAGACCAAGCTAAAGAAGGCACTAAGTACCTCAGCTTCTTCTTCATCCTTGCTCACCAAGCTTCCCCCTTTATCCATTAAAGGAGGGAGATTTTCTTTAGCCCTCCTTTTATTGTTAATGCATTTCTAGAGACTTTTCCTATTGTCTTTTACAGTAGTGGTTAGCTTAAGTTCAAGCTGAGCCTTGGCCCTTCTAATTTTCTCCATTCGACCTCATTACATCACTGTAGTCCACTTGGGCTGCCTGATCTTTCTTCCAGAGATCATAAATTATCTTTTACCTCCTGAGCTCAAGCAGAAGCTCCCTGCTCAGGCAGAATGATCTTCTGCCCCACCAATGCACCTTCTTGCACATGGGACAGCTTGATCCTGTACCTTTAAGATTTCCTTCTGGAAGAATGTTAAGCTGTTCTGCACTCCTTTGCCAGATGTTTTCTTCTAATTTCTTCTACGAGTATTAAAGTCACATTTGGATCACATAAATAAAACCTAGAAAAAACCCAACAACCCCAATGTCATACAAACATAAATAATTATAAAGGTGTTTTCAAGTAAATAAGCACATTAATATTCTTCAGAAACAAATAACAACCTCTAAATAGGAAAATCTTGTTAAAAGGAGTCTGAACATATGATATGGGAACATAACAATGTGTTTAAATAGAATATATATTTCGGAAAATATGGTGAGTCTTTGAATGTTCAGGTCATTATTTATCAGAATTTTTTTCTATTCAAAGTATAGAAGCAGCTAAGAGTTAACACAGGCTACTCAAAACTGATGACTCCTCAGGATATTTACAATTCTGTCGCCACAACTTCATTTATTGATCAAGTTGATTTATGTCTTTACCTCTGCAATTCCTGTAAGAGTTGGAGATGTGGAAAAGTGAGAAGTGTTCTGTTTTTTTCAAAGGCTTTTAAAAAGTATTTTAGTTTTTCAAAATAAAATAAATGACATTTCAGATACAGTTCTATAGTATATGAAGACCTCTAGCTCATTGAGATGAAGAGAAAATAATAATGGCACCTTTCATGATATATGATTGGTCTCTTGTTTTTAGTAACATTTGTTGTAGATATTCCTCAATTTATTTGTTATTTAGTTTTCCTTAGTTATTTTTTCCATTTTTCCTTCTTTTATCTGTCTTAAATATTTTTAGTTTATTTTGATTCCCTTCCATTCTCTTTCTCCTTGTAACTTTTTTTGTCCCTCTGCTTATTTCTCAGAACTATTGGGTTTTCTTTATTATTGTTTTCCTCATGAACTCCTGACAGTCAAGAAGCAATGAAAATACTATATTAAAAATACTTAGAGTGATATCCTGCCTTATATATTTTATATTTCTAACTCTGTAGCTAGGTTTTGTTTTCAATTCTGTCCACTTCTTCCCATCTTTTATTTATAGTTTACTGAGTCATCTTCCCCTTCTTCTGTCCATCACTGGGTAATTTTAAATGGTTATCCTCTCATAGGTGTTTTCCTTGTGTCTATTAACCTCCTAAAATTCTATTTTCTTGCAAGCATCTTGATTAATTAAGGAATCTGGGTAAAGAAAAAGAAAAAGAAAAGAATAAGCTCCAGTCCATTCACATGCTTAGTCTCAGACTAACATCTTTTAATCGTGCTGTCCTAATGTTGTTGATAGTAATTTCTATAACATGTGATTTAAGATTCCATAATCGTACCTTTAGAAAGACATCCACAAAAGCTTGTAATACTTAAAAAAATCACATTAGACCATCTGTAGACAGCAAATATTTCATTTGATTGCTCTCTCTGGTTAAATTTCTGAAGAGATTATATTTTTCATCAACTTTTATCACACGATTTACATTTAATTTTGGTCTATTATCTTAGATGTATATTGAAATTTAGACTCTAGATGAGTCACAGGATTCTCAGGTGAAAAAGCTACATCTCTAATTTTTACCAGATCATATTGTTTGATGAGGCTAACAAAGTTTCAGACATATTTCAAACACCATCCTGTGTCATAAAAATTCAGTGACAGAAAATGTTTCATTTTACCCAGGCTTAATCACTTTTTTACATGGACGTCTTCCAGATAACAGAAATTTACTTCTTTTAAAAGAATCCGATTTAATCATTAAAAGGAAACAAAACCCTTTTTTTCCCTTTCATTTGGTTCAAGAAGCAAAGGCAAAACTCCATCTATTTTTTTTAATGTATTATTTTGTGTCAGGTTACACTGCTTCAGCAAAGAGCAAAGAACATATATTCTTTACATGGAACCCCTATCTTTCAAAACAAGTCTAATTCAGTGGTATTTCCAGAGAAGTCCAGACCCTGTTCCCTTCAACTCCCTGTTGCCTTATTATTACTTGACAGCTTGTCTCCCTCAGGGGACTGTGAATATTTTGCCAACAGCCATCCCAACCATTGTCTCCAGACAAAAGAAAATGGGATCCTTGCTGAATGCGCTATGAATTCAAATCTTTGGGATTTCTCAGGAGATAGGTTCCAAAGAGGTTTGATGAAGGCTGGGTTTGGGGGAAAAATGTTACCTCAAATTTTTTTGCTACAGGTAGTGAGACCTTCATTATCTTTTTTTACCATTAAGAAGTCAAATTTTTGGCAAGTGAGGAAGACAGGAGCTCTGACTTTGTTCTTGTGTGATAGAGCATAGGGTCTTGCCTTTCAAATACCTTAAACATCTGTTAATTTACTTTCCTTCTCTGAGACAAAGATCTATTTCCTTCAAGCTCACCTTACAAGTATTACTTCCTACTGTCTCTGTCACATTTTTATGTGGTTTTGCAGTAGAGCTGTAGCTTAAATTGCTTAACTATTCTTACATTAATTGGCAATTTTCTGTGGTCAGAATAATACTCTTAAACACTGTGTTATGTTTGTACTGAGAGAAAATACAGGAAATTTTATAGTAGCAATGAAGCTAAATCAGCGGGTGTGATTATCATGATAACTACACCCCTGGGTGCTTAGAAGCACATGGCTGCATCTGGTCCATAGTTATCTCTCTAGAGGTGAGATTATTTCATGATAACGACACTGCCCTAATGGCTCATTGCTTAAGTAGTATTCATGACCCTTATGCAGAATCCTGTCTGTATTGAACAGATTGATTTTCTCCCCCATCCCAGATGTCTCTAGTTTTATGATTTTAATATAATTCTTTCTTTATTCATTTCTATTCATTAAGGAGGTGCATTCAATATAAATGCAGAGTCCATTGTCTTTAATATCAGAATCACACGATGTATGCTTTGGACTAAATAACCATTTCTCTCAATTCCAGGAATAGCAGAGCTGATTTTGTGTCACATGTGGTGGAACTCGACCGGCATTGTTTTCCATGAAAATCTCAATTCCAGAATAAGAACCAAGACTAATGATTTCTACATAGCCACTGTACTATTGCTAGAGAAAGTGTAAACAAAGAAATGAGAGCAGGGGTAAAAACTTCCAATCCTTTCTCATCTCATAGTCCTTGACAAGCAGTGTGATTTGCAATGAGACTAAGGATACTCCTAAATGTTACAGAGGAGGAACTCCAGAATTAGGTAAACTCAGGTCTGGGAGATGTAGATATGAGTTTAATGTCACCCTTGCAATTTCTGTCATCTTCTGATTCCTGATGTATGTCTTTAGCTGTGTCAGATCTCTCTTCATATATTTCTGTGTCCTATGTCATCTAATTAAATCTAGTTAATTGTGTGCAACTGTAAGCACTGCATAAACACTTAATGAATACTCAAAGAAAATAAGTACTATAGCCAAAGGAAATATTTTTTTATACTTCATATAATAGATTATTTTGGCACTTCCCTTTAAAGGTTAATGTATTTTCCCGGCAGTTTAAGTTAAGCACAAAAGGCTTAGCAAGAGAGAAAATGACAGCAAAGTGTGTGCTACCAAGTAAAAAACAAAGGCTTTCTTCCTCTTAATGGGGCTCAAGACACCACTAATCTCATCTGGTTTAGCTGATAAGGGTAGGACTGAGATTGTGAAAAGGATTCAAAAGAGAAATATTTCTTTATTAGGCACATTTAACTTACGTTTGGTTTTTGGTGTTTGGAAGTTTTTTTCATAAAAATAAAAAGCTAAGATGATTACTTTTCACAAGGTACCAATCATTCCAAGAGTTAAATCGATATTTTAATTTTTAAATTAAGGAGATGCCACAAGATATTTCTTAATTAATTTCACAATTCCTGAGAGCAATTAAAAGGATTACTGTGAGAATGACTGTTGTAATTTAAATCAATTTTAGTACATAAAGTCATTTTACTATCATATCCTCTCTGCCTAGCAACAGTGGATCAGAGCATGACAGGGAAGTGAAATATGTCCACTGCATCCAGATAGGGTAAACACAAATTAGAATATTTGGTTGTCTGACTCTCAAACCTCCATTTAGTCTTGAACAATACTTTCAGGCTTTTCTTTTCCAGGGTTTTTATATATTTTGAACTTTCTATATTTTACACATAGGATCCAAAGAAAAAAAAAATAAGCAGAACAAGAAATTTGTTTGTTTTTTTTCTTTTCTTTTCTTACGAAACATTTAATACAGAATATGTATGAATGAAAAACCTGAGAGGACCAGAAGACCTGTAATATAAATGGAAGCCACTGAAAAGAAATGTTCTGTTACATTAGGGTCAGTTTTTAGCATTAATGAGCAATCAAAACTTGGAAACAGAAAAGCAGTGGACTTTTAAGCAAGTTACTTCTATCTCTAAATTTTGGATCCACAAATCTATTCAGGAGGTGAGCAACAGCACAACATAGTACTTTGTTTACTCTTTTAGCTTCAGGAATCCCAGCTCAGAATTCCCTTGAGAGCTCAGTGAATAATTTAATTCTCCCTCAAAAAGGGAAAAACATCAAAATCCACTAGCTTTTCTTTGTAACACATCTAAATAAAATTTTCCTCCTATGCAAGTCATAGATTTGCTTCTCAGGCATCCACTCAGCCTATCTAACATAGTTCTGTGTATAGTATATATGAAAAAGCTACAGGAAATTACATTCAGTCTTAACTTATGATATTCCAGGTAAATGAGCAATTTCTTTAATAAAAGTTCTGCAGAAGAAGAGAAAAATTAAGAGTTTAAATCTTTTTATTTTCTTTCAGTTTTACTAGCAAATCTCTCTTTTCCACGAGAGAAATTAGTGAATGCATGAATTAATGAGACATAAGGGAACAAAAAGAGACATTTAAGTAAATCAATTAAGCTGTTTTTTTCCTTATGAATGATATCTGAGCAGTTCTCAGGGATCAACAAAGTACAGTGACCAAAAAAAGTGACCATTCATGACTTAGGATGCAAATCATGATGTAGAACAGAATTTTTTCATTCCTGATTTTTAAAACAAATGGAAGCACGTTTCTCCTGCTTGATGTAATTGTCTATTTTGCCCACGCTGTTTGCACAAACAAATGATACGCTGTTTTTCTGGATTGTGATCTGTTTCAGAAAACATGTAAGCTTATGCAGAACTCTCATCATATGAACTATCCTATACAAGCTAAAATTATGTAATTTCAAAAGATCATTTAAACTCTTAAAATTCAGCTTATTAAATATTGGGCACCAGGGTGGTTGGATGCAAATGCATTCATAACTGAAAAGAAAAATTTTACTGAAGAATCTGAAGATCCTTTGGATTTTGTTTTGTTTGTTTCTCCTAAGAAATGATGGCTAATCTACAGTTAAAATGTGGAAATCAGACAGTGCTGTCTGAGGGATATTTAGCCACAAGTTTCATGTAAAAAATGACAAATTTCCCCGGGTCAATTTTTTCTTTGAGATATCATTCATTCTTCTTTGTATGTGTATTAATGGCAATTTTCTTGCTTATGATTTAGGAAACATTTTTGTTGCAGCAAATATTTTAACCCTTGAAGGACTAGTTCCATTGAAAATAAATCTGATTATTGCATTCTCAGGCTCTTCAGTAAATTTCTTGTAAATTTCTTCTTCTTTTCAAAAAAAGGAAAAATCTTTTTATTTGAATAAAATAAATTATTTTCAAGGAACAGAATGCATTGGGAGCTGTGTATTTGTTATATAGCTCATTTGAAAGTGCCAAATTAAATGACAGTGAAGAAAATATTAACTTTTCCTGTTAAGTATGAAACTATTTAAAGTCATAGGAAATATAGTATAATTAGACAAGACAAATAAGCCTTTGGAAAATAAAGATGAAAAACACCATTACAGATCTGAAGAAATGAACCCTACTTATAAATACCACTCGATAAAACTTGGCAAATGATGAAGAGGAAGCAGATTTAATATTAATTAATCATTATTTTGAATAAAACCATTAGAATTCTCTCTTTCGACATTAGGCTATTACAGAACTTTAAATAATGCTCAATGTGATTTATATCTGTGATTAAAGTATATAGCAATACATTCACACAGGTCCTGTTACCTATTTCATTTCACTAAATAAACTGTCTCATTTAAAGAAAGATTTTCAACAGCTTTACACAGTCTATACCTTAAGAAAAACCCTGTCTATTCAGTGGCAATAACACCACTTACAATAAACTACAGCTATTATAATGTGTCATTTTAACTTTTTCTGATCTAACTATTAAAAAAATAGCATTTGTTTGTAAGTTTTGTTTTCTCTGAGCCTATGACACATTTTAAGTGTACCATGAATGGCACATTTCAAAGTTATGAATCCCTTCCTTAAGAACTAACCAAGCAATAAAAAATACTTTTTTTTTTTCAGATTTTCCTTCCATGAGATACATCGTGACTTATAAATATTTTTTTATTTTTAAAAAATACTCAAAATTGCAAGATTTTACTTGTGATTGTAAATGAAGATAGAAAGATAAAAAGACAGATGTTGCAAAAATATTGAAGAATAAAAAGCAAGAGCTATGGTTGTGATTTCAAAGCCATGGATTATATGACAAGATGAGCCTTATTTGAGTCCTCTTTATGAAAAAAAAAGTAATCACATTTTTGCTAATTTAAAGTGTCTAGAGACTTCAGATTTAATGCAAAAAAACCCAATGATACTAAAATGTTCTTAAAAAAATATTGGTTACTTCAAGAGTATCCTAAATGAGAAGGAAACAGCGGATTCTCTGTACTATTTTATGTACTGCCTGGTGTAGACATACCATGTAGAGTGAAACAGCATCACTGCACTTTTGATGGAGAATTGCCTTGACATTGGCAGACCTTGCAAGTAACATCTCCTTCCAAATAGTGTATGTGTTGTTTGGATCTTACATAATTGAGATGACAAAATTTCTGAAATGATAGGTTATAATTTCCTAGTACTCTTACTGTGCAGGAAGGAAAGTATGTATAATAAAACAAGAACATTTAGGCTACTAAACAGAAAAAAAAATGCCATATAAGCATAGCCCTTCCACATATTGAGTAATTTATTTTCTGACAATGTTTAAGCAACTTATTTTACACAGATATTGAATAGTCAATGGCCTCCTCTCTCAAGAATAATTTTTCTCAATTATACAATGTGATCAAAAAACTATTAAAAATACAGATCTTTTAAGAATCAAATTTTAGCAAAAATTTAAGAGTTGAAAAGCTTTTATATGTAATTGATTGTTTGTATTTATTAGAACAGGTAATTATTATTCAGCTTTTATTAAAAATGATGAAACTAAAAGAATCTGTTAAAGAAAGAAGGGGTTGATTTTTCTTTCAGAATTTTGATCACAACTACAAAGACTATCTAACTATAAAATTGATGGAAGAGTATTAACTCACTACATATAAAGTATAGCGGATTGGCTATTCATGAGTCAAACTGTGTAATGAAAGATCTCATGATAGAATGGAGGATTGGAGCCAAACAGAAAACAACAGTTCCTTCTGTGTACAGAAAAACATGAATGAGAGTCCTTTCTCTTGAATATATTTAGAGATATTCTAAAAGCCTTTGGAGCTGATCCAGCTCATTTCTCTGACCTTCTCAACCAAAGACCAGCCTTCTCAGTCCCATTGTTATAATAAAGCAGAAACTAAGGACAACACACTCCTTTCTCTCTGTGGCATCTGCCTGAACCTGTACAGCTAGTTTTCAGGTCAGCATGTGTCCACCATGTGATTTGAAAGAAATAAAAAACTGAGATAGAGTCGTAAGAGGCTACTTAATGATACAAGGATTTTGAATGAGTAATTGAAACCACTTATTTCTAGAGAGGGTATATAAATTAAGACAAAATCAACAGTGGAATTAAATTTGTATCTCGCATTCATTCTTCATTCTCATGACAATGCCTTGAATGTTTTCAGAACTGGCTTGTTTATTTTGGATTTATAAAAGTTGGGGGAATGTTTTTATAGACGATATAGGTAATCTATAAAGTTTAAAGCTCCAGTACGGGCTTCTCAGGGGCTCACAGACTTCTTCTGGTATCCACACACTCCAATGTGTGGTCCAGGTAGATCTCTGCTCCATTGTGGCCTTCATGGCTGCAGGGGTAAGGCCTGCCTCACTGTGGACTGTACCACGGGCTGCAGGGGAATCTCTACTCTGGTGTTGGGCTAAGCCTTGGCCAGTGTTAGGTCCATCTCGGAGATGGCTGGCATTGGCCCTGTCAGACATGGAGGAAGCTTCTAGCAGCTTTTCACATAAACCACCCCTGTAGCTCTTTTGCTACCTAAGTCTTGCCATGCAAACACAATACATTCCATCCCTTGCCTCTGTGAATGTCATGGTTTAGGCCCAGCTGGAACTAAGGACCACAATCAGTCAATCAGTACCAAGGGCTTTTGAAACTGCTTAAGGACAGGGAGGGCTCACTTACCACTTACACTCCTGTGCAAAACAGACAGCACTACTCAACTTTGAGAAGGAAAAGAAACTTAATTTAATCCTTCAACAACCAAAAACATAACAAACAGAAATACTCAGCTAAAAGCAATTGAGAATAAGGCAATGGTTAAAGGTACAGAGCTCTTTAAGGTCCCCTTCATTCCATCCCTCCCTTCTTCCCAGGCTTGGGCATCTGATCCCGGTGTTTTTAACTCCTCTCCTCCTGAGCAGCACAAGGGTCAGGGAATGGGGGGTGCGGTCAATCCTTTCCTGATGGCTCTTGCTACTTGTCTCATCTCAGGGAAGATGGACTCCTCCCTGATCCTCTCCTGCTCCAGCACAGGATTCTTCACACACCAGACAGTCCTGAGTGGACCATTCCAATGTGTTTCTAACCCAAGGGCTACAGGTCGTTTCCTTGTCTACTAGCACGAGGCCCTCAATAATCACCCCTTCTGTCACAGAGTCTGAAGTAATCACCCCCTAAGGCACGGGGTCCTCCTGGGTCTTCTGGCAACTATTAATCCTGCCATTTCCTCCCATGGGTTGCAGCGAGACAGCTGCACTCCTGTCTCAGGCTACAGGAAAGTCTCCAGTCTGGATCTCCTTCTTTCCTTCCTCGTTGACTGCGGGGTCTGTGTGATTGCCTCCATCTTGCCAAACCCTTACATCTCCTCCTATGCACTACAAAAGTCCCTTCTTAAATAGTGATGGCAGAGGCTTTAAGTCCCAGTGGAATGCAGACAACTGCAGAGGCTAAAATTTTGCTAGTCATGAAATGAAGCCTAGTATAAGGAACAAATATTAAAAATTGAGTAGTATATTCCATAGAAAGTAGCCAGATTAATTTTAACATTTTTTATTATAAAATGAAATAAAACACTTTGTAAATCATATGCGTGCTTTTATGTTTTGCTGTGTTGTTATTCTGATTTTATGTTTACAATTGAATCCTCTCAGGTTTCTGCCAGGCTGAAGATCGCATCACCAGTTTTCTTTACAACAATGCAAGTATGATCAAGTCAAGGCTATTCTTCTGTGGAACTCATGAATTTTTGCATTATAAAACATATCCAATCTTACAGTCACTCTCATCACTATTCTCTTAAAAATCTACAAAATCTTGTTCTTTTGCCTCTTAAAGAATGAAAACAGAACCTATTCATTGTTCACATAACAATAGTATGATTATGTTGCATAAAAAGGGATATTTTCAACAATTATTCTTCTCTAAGAAAAAAAATTAACTGAATTTGTTAACTTTTTCTGTAGAATGCTACCAAATCATCATTGTTTCTTCTCAAAATCTGAAGACACTGCTCGGATAAGACAATCACTTATATATGGAAAGACTGCAGGAACTGGGGTTTTTTAGTCTAGAAAAGAGGAAACTGAGGGGGGATCTGATTAACATTTACAAATATCTGATGGGTGTTAGGAGGCTGGGGCATCCCTTTTTCTCTATGGTATCTAGCAATAGGACAAGAGGTAATGGGATGAAGGTGGAACACAAAAAGTTCCATTTAAACATAAGAAAAAACTATTTTACTGTGAGGATGATGGAGCCCTGGAACAGGCTACCCAGGGAGGGTGTGGAATCTCCTTCCTTGGAGGTCTTCAAGACCCGCCTGGGTGCATTGCTGTTTGACCTGGTCTAGGTGGACCTGCTTCTGCAGGGGGGATGGAATAGATGATCTATAAAGGCCCCTTCCAACCCCTATCATTCCATGATTTTATGATTCTATGATTTACTACTTGCAATCTTGAACTCTCGTAAGAGATTTCTTCATCATTCTGAAATATAATTGTTTTGTCCTTTCCTTTACTCTCTTTTCTTTTCTCAATATGTCATCAAAATTGGGAGCAAACTTGTTAATACCAATGTAGTATTAAGAAGCAGACGTTCCTCTATTGCAGCACTGCATGCCCAGAGGTTCTCTCCACCTAACGCATATGCCATATATTGCATCAGTTAAAGCTTCTATTACCCTGTTGCATATACATGCATTGAATTTCCTGGAATGGTTATACATATTCATTCTACTTCTTGTAGCTAATTATAATAGGGATCCACCTCCTTACACGTGCTTTGTTTATTGGTTAAATGATCATGGTAGTCTCTCAAGAACCTTGGTGGTCACTTCTCAGTTGTTCTCTTGCTATACTTTATTCTGCCTTCCATGGTCTGCTACTTGGCCGTTATGTTCCAGTCCTTACGTCGTCATCTCATCCCTGGTGTCTCCCAGGATGTGGTAATTTCTGTTGCATTGTTCTCATTTAGGCTTTGTTCCTAATCATCAAGAGTCTTAACAAGAGACTTTACTATCACATATGTACAAATATTGTTTTTATATTTGCAACAAATAGAAGACAGAAATACCTGTTTAATATGTCTGTATTTTGTGAATTATAATAGCTGTATAAAAGTGACCAGTCAGCACATTTCTGGTCTATGTTTTTTTGGCAGTTTAGATGCTAAATTCATTAGTTATAGAGGCCCATAGGGAATTTCCATACCAAAAATATTAGAAGAAAAAATTATCCATTATAAATCAGGATATTTCAAAGTTCAGTTAATTCAACTAAGGTCTTTATGAAGTCAGATTAAATGTTTGCAATGATACCTTCCAGCCTTGCATTCTGTGAACCTATCACTAAAAATGTCCTTAGAAACCTCAAAACCAAACTCTTACAATAACTCCTTTTCTAGATTTTGCTTGCTTTTGAGAGAAAAAAAATACACAGTAAAGCTTCAGAAAAAATCAAAAAAGTACTTTTAATTAAGCCACTGTTACCATAAGTAATCCATTTCACATGGTCTTTTAACTCTGTTGGACATAGGGCAGTTTGTATTTAATACACACATACACAGAAAACATAGGAGTGAGCTATTTTAGCTGCATACTTAGATATAGAGAATGTTGCACATAGTAACAGTGTTATAATTTCAGAATAATTTCTGACCTAATAAAAATTTACATAGAAATGTCATATTTTGAGCTCAGTGGGAATGGATTTTCTATTTTTAAAACCTTTTTAGGTCTTACGCTTTTAACAGATTGTGAATACATAGTATTCTGAAGACTGGGAGAAGAATCAACATGAGGAATATAAAGAACACGGGATATCTAGAATAAATGAAGTAATAATAATAACTGTTATTCATTTATGTATATAGTTTTTTGCACTGTTTTCAAATTGTCTATTGCATTAAGGGTGAGAGCTTGACGTTTGCCTGAGTCCCTCCTGAGGATTTTCACTGAGAGAAGTTTCGCAAAGTCAAGGGTTTGAATTTGGTTTATGAGCAATGATTTCAAAAGGTTGAAAAACAGGTAATTTATTAAGGTTATAATTATAACAAATGCAAGACTACCATTGACAAATACACTCACTGCAATAGTGGTAATATATGATAAAAATGACAGTAATACTTATTCCAGGAATTCCACACCAAAGAGCAAAGAAACAAGTGCAATTCTTACCAAGATATGTCTTCTCCCTGTCTTGGTGGAGGAAGAGGAGTATAGACGTTGTTTGCCTCATCTGTGTCTTTAGTCACTTTCTTCCTGCTGAATCTTTCTCTGTTCAAGTCAAGAACAAGTGAAGCAAAAATGCTAAAAGGATAAAGGTTAGAATAAATGCTATAAAGAGCAAAAAGATCATCCTAAAGAATATAAAAGGCTAAAAGCACTAAAAGAGCTTAAATAACTAAGAAGTTAAAAAGTATTATCTCCCCCTCTCTGGGGACTCTTTTACCTCAAACTTCTCTGCCACCTCCCTGGGGTGATGTTTAACATAATTTGGGTGAAAAATTGAGGAACATATTCATATATGTTTAGCATGTACTTTTAGCTCATTACCATGTTCAGAGGTGTTAACTTTAATATTAATTTTGTGGTTATTTAGCTAAAGGTCTCGCTCTGGGCAGTGTGGCCTTGCTGAAACTGTTTGGAACTGTTTTGTCTGCTTGATCCTGCGATTTATAGACAAAACAGGATCATCTTGCCTCAGCAAGGCTTCCTCCCTCAGCTGCTTCTTGTGCCAGTCTTGTAGGCCTCCACCTCTGAGATCTGCACAAGAGATAAGTGGGCACTGGCACTTTTAACCCTTTGTGTGTGATTCCCAAAATGTCCATTAATTTATTAAAAACAAAATATGTATCTTTAATAATGTACATCTTATGAGATGGAAAGTCAGTCTTCGTTTTTGATCTCCCTAAAATATGGACATCTTCAAACTAATTTGTACTTTTCCCTAATGGAAGGCATTGAATGCCAAATCCTGAATTCTGCAATTAATCAGAGAGGTAAGGGATAGAAATCACTCTTGTTCTCTGAAGGTGCTGTTGTCTTGTAAACTGTATATTCCACAAAAGGATTGCTGTAACTGATCCAAATTGCAGACATTTCATAGTATGCAATCAGAAACTGCTTCTAATTGTATTACTAGTGGTCTTCTGAACGTGACTTGGTATTTATATATTGTCTTCTGACATCTATTATTATGTCAATTGATACACATTTTCCTTAATAAAAAATTCTTATTGATAAGAACATCAGACTTCAAATTAGGATACGAATAAATTTTTTTTCACAGTTTTCAATAATTTTTGAAGCAAAGTCTTATTTCTTGTGAAAAAAGTTATAGAATATATGTAAAATGACATTAACAACAAAGTAGCTTTCTTGCAAGGTCGTACTGTTTAATATTCTGTTTAAATGGTAGATCTCTTAAAATGTATTTGACATGTTCAAAATTGCTAAATTGAATAAAAGAGCTGTCTGGAAAAGAGCATTCCAGAGAATAGTTTTTTATAAGGAGTTGTTGCAAAATTAACATAATCCTACTGCAAATTTTAGTCTATTAAATCCATACTCATAATTTTGGCAGTAGTCTATGAGTTGTGTTCATCACCAGGATAAATTATGCATATTTCTGTTATCCTGCAGCTGTCAGTACTCTATAGGGTATGTACTTTAAAGTGTTTTGTAAAAGCCACTAGATTTCAGAGGAAGGGGGCTCTGAATTGCTCTTATTTTCTATCTGTATGTCTGAGGAAGTCTTAAATTAAAGCTGCTTTATTCTTGCTACTTTACTAATATTTATCAGAACGCTGTAAGTTACAAAATAAATTGACTTGACTGCCTCCCTCTGCTGTGGGCAAAAATATTTAAGATCCAACAAGATTTTCATTCCTTTAAGTCCTTTTTCATGATGCTACAGAAGAGAATGAATTTACCTAAACATAGAATCTTGGGGGCAAATAAGAAGATTTAGTGCAAATTCATCTCTAAAAACATATGTGATGGTCTAATTCTGCTTTAGCATGGACACTGAAAACTGGAAATTTGCCTGCTTGGAGCTTTCTAAATCCATTACAGATACTAGTAAAGGCTTAGTATATTGAGGAATTTCTTCAGTGTCTTTGGTGTCACTTGGCAGATATAAGGGGTTTGGCACCTCTTTTCAAACTGTGATTACTTCCTTTGGCAAGTTGTCGTGGCCCACCTTGCTCCATCTGTTCTTGAGATATGTAAAATATGTTTGCTGTCAGAAAGCAATTTATTTTGTCTGATTGTTTAGAAGAATATTTTAAAAAGTGATTTAGGCAAGTAGCCTAACCGTGTTCAGTTTGTAGTCTCAGTTGGAGCTGTTTAGTCCAGAGAAGAGGAGACTGAGGCGGGATCTTATTAACATTTACAAGTATCTAAATGGTGAGTGTCAGGAGGTTGGGGCATCCCTTTTTTTCTATTGTAGCTAGCAACAGGACAAGGGGTAATGAGATGAAGCTGGAACACAAAAAGTTCCATTTAAATATTAGAAACAACTATGTCACTGTGAGGGTGATGGAGCCCTGGCACAGGCTGCCCAGAGGGATCGTGGACTCTCTGTCCTGGAGGTCTTCAAGACCCACCTGAACACATTCCTATGCCATCTGATAAAGGTGAACCTGCTTGAGCAGGGGGGTTGGACTAGATGATTTCTAAAGGTCCCTTCAAACCCTACCATTCTGTGATTCTATGATTCTATGATAATCAAATCTGGGCATTTCAGAACATTTTGATCTGAAAGATCATCCCATTTATTCCCTACAACTTTTCAAGCGGCTAACCACTAGAAATTACTGACTTACCTACTTGAAATACCTGGACACACTCATTGCAGTAGTTCTCCTAAAATAATTTAAACAATAGTACACACGGGAGTTCCTTTTGCTATTAAATACTCTCAGAGACTCCTAAATGTTCAGAAAGATATAGAATTCTACATTATTTACAAAGTAGTCACCATGAGTACATAACAATGCCTACCAGTTAAATCTGGTAACTACTTCAATGTCTGCTATGTTTCAGGTCAGTTAAACTAGCCAATGTCAATGCATTTTCCAATGTAAAGTAAAATTTTATCACTGATATCCATCATTAATGGAGAAAGTAACAAAGTTTATTCAAATGATTTGAGTACATTTAACCATTATTGCTTTGAAAGTAGCTTAGTCGTTCTTGCATTTGACAGATTTTTGTTATGTTGGATGTTCTTTTTTGTTAACTGGGGGTTTCTTTTATGTTTTAATGAATGGCAATACTACTGAGAACAGTAGTAACTTTTAGAACATACAATTAAATATTTACTTTGTGTTTAGGAGTATTTTTGTCATAATTTCTATTGCAAAAGCTGGAAGATTGACCTTTGAGTGCTGGAGTGCCATTTCATCAACAGTGAGATCAAGACATAATTGCATACAATAGGGATAAATATTCCTCTATGCAGAAAATGAACTTAGAGGTATTACAGAGAAATTGAAATTCTAAGAAAGATTTTTTTTTTTTTTTCTGTACCCATGCTACATACATCTATTAGGGAAGCAAAATGCAAGGTCAAGTCTTCAGGGTAGACTATTTCTGTTTGATAACTGAAAACTTTGAAGAGTACTTCAAAATGAATTCTGCAGACTGGTAGGCAGAAAGACTCTTCTTTTCCATGTGTTGTCTCTACTAATGAGAAGAGGATCAAGAATTTCCTGTAATAAAGGTTTTAAATGAGTTTTGTAATACAAATGACCTGCATCTGAATAACTACGGAAAGCTTCAGGAAATCAACCATTATAGAAACTAAAGCACCCTAGTTAGGATTATAAATCTCTTCCTTTTTTAACCCAGCATCTCATCACTTTTAGTAAACATCCAAAGAAAGAAATAATCTAATAACAAAATTCATTTACAGCCATATACATGTCTACTTAGTGAAAAGTGACAACCATCCCCATATCAAAATTAATACAATATTACAGCTCAATCAGATGGTTCAGGATTGCATAAAATTAGGAATTGAATTTGGTGTTCAATATTGAAGAAAGACTTAAATGGCTCAAGAGGACTGAGAAAAACAGGAAGTAAAATGTGTACGCTCGACTTCAGAAAGAGCAGAAAGAAGTGTGAGTATTGTATGTGCTAAGTTTTACCCTGGTAATGTTGCTTATTGTGTTAATTTCCACATTTCTTATTTTTGCCATTGGAAATTGCAAGGTCTTTGGGACAGAAGTTCTCCTATGTATTTAGAGAGTATCTAATGTTTCCTAAAACTATCAAATGTTACTTAATAAATACATTTCTTTAATGTATTTTTGGTTTCAATGGCAATACACTTGCCAGAAGCAGAGGTCAGTATATTTATAGTCAGTAATTGGGCAGGAGGTCAAAACCATTATCTAATGTAACTTTTTTTTTCATCTTTAATTGAATTCTATTTGCATGCACTGCAGGAATAGCTACAAAATTAAGTTACATTATTTCAATGTTTATTAGTAGAAGGTCATGATGACAACAGCTCTCTTTTGCAAGATTAGCAGTTGTAATCCAGAAAACAGATGATACATGCTTTTTATCAGTTTCAATTCTTATTTATACAAAGTTTTCTTTTTTATCAAAGCACTATGGTGGCTGTTGATAAGAAAATTATCCAGGCTGTCTCTTGCTCTTCCTTCATGAGATTATACAATTCTTTATCATCATAAGTAGATACAATGACAATGACACACTGTAGGTCAAGAATAAGAAAATTTAATTCTAGTCCTCTATAATTGGCAGATTAAGAAATTAGATCTCAATATTTTCTCTGGTGTCTATCATTGTGACATGTAACTACTGAAAAAAGTCAAGACAGACAGAATGAAGGGGCCAAATCCAACTTCAATACAGTTAATTGCAAATTTTCTTATTATTTCAAAGTAGAAACTACCAGAAGTATCGTATATTTTTTTAAAAAAATAATAACACATACATTTCAGATTCTAATTTCTTAGTGCCCTATAATACAAATGGATTTCCCTCTTTTAGAGTTGTCTAGAAACATGGAGTGTGAACTTTCCTGGCAACAGAATTTGTAGTATTAGTGGCAACAGAATTTGAGGTATTGTTATGCTTAGAAATTTTACACTGTAGTTGTTTCATAGGAAATAACCCTTAAAATGCCCTTGAGAAGTTGTCTAATCCATTCATTGCCCCAGGGCAGTGAAACCATTCATAACAGGTATTTGTCTAATTTGCTTTTGAAAAATCCCAGTTTTTGGAGAGTCTACAATCTTCTTACTTAAACTAATGCTTAACTGTTGGCAAGTCCTTTTTTTCTGACATCCTATACTATACCTTCATTGATTCAATGTTATCTATTATTCCTTGCCTTAATCCTATGACAGTGAGTTTATACCTTTATCATTTTGAGCAGTCTCATCTTGATACCCTCACTATTGTCTTCCTCAGACTAATTAGCTCAAAATACTCCTATCTTTGTAGATCACCTGTAATTATCATCATTTTGCACTGATCTCTCATCAGTTATTCTGTTTCATATTTCCTGAAAGCATAATGCTTACAGTGGCATATAGAACTCCAGTAGATGCTTTATCAGCACTGAGCAGACTAGAGGACATACTGCATGTCTTTCATGTACATCCAACAAGTCTTTTTCTTCAACATTGTTTTGTTGAGCCATGCCATGTGTTTACTCTGATTTTTACATTCAGACATTTTCTGGGTCATCTTATATTAACTATCCACACTGTGCTCATATGGGATGACTCTTGGGATCCCTTTTGTTGTAAACAGCTGTAAACTGTTGTAAACAGTTCTCCATTTAATTCTGTAGTCTGACTGATCTGGGGAGCCTTCCTATAACATTCCTGCATTGGCCTGCATTAAGTCTTTTTACTTCCATACTCCTGAGTATCCAATACTAAGCCAGCAGGCCTTACATGTCATGAAGATTCAGTTTCATGATAAGATACAGTCTAACAAAAATCATAGGGCAGAGAACTGCTGACCAGAGCACTCAACTGGACTGAGAAACTAAAAATATTCAAATGCCTTGTGAAAGGTATCAGATTAAAATAATTTCAAGTGTTATTCTGTGTTATAATCCATACATTTCAAAAGGAGCCTAGGCACAGATGGTAACTGTGAATCAGTTGCCCAATCAGGAAGAAATCACTTCGGAGTGAGAACAAAGATGTTATAGATTGCTAGACAATTTCAATTCACACTGCTTTCAAAAAAGCCATAGTTGACCTTATCTAATTATGGTGATAGCCTATACAAGCTGTAGTTGGTGCCTTCCAAAAGTCCTTACCATCAGCACTATGACTGCATGATTCCATGTGCATGATTCCAAGGTGCAGCATAAGTCCAGGTCATACCTACAGAACTACTGCTTGGCCAGTTGTCTCAGCTCATCTTTCTGCAGCTGTTTTTTCTCACTGCAAGACTTTGAACTTGTCCTTCATGGATATTTTATTTGTTTCAGACAGGTATCCTAGTTTGTCACAACCATTTTGTCTTCTAACTTTGTCTTTCAGAAGAATATCCTTTATAGAATCATGGAAACACAGAATCATTTAAGCAGGAAAAGGTCTTTAAGACCATTGAGTCCAACCAACAACGGAACACTGCCAAGCTCACCACTAAATCATGTCCCTAAACGTGACAGCCTGCCAATGTGTGCACACTTGCCAAAGTGTACTGCACAATCTATCACTCAAGTAACTAAATATCAAGTAGTGCCAAAACAGGAAAATCATAGAATCATTATGGTTGGAAAAGACTTTGATGATCGAGTCCAAACACTAATCTAATACTGCCAAGCCCATCACTAAACTAAACTGTGTCCCTCAGCACCTCATCTATTCATCTTTTGAATACCTCTAGGGGCAGTGACTCCAGTACCTCCCTGGGCAGACTATTCCAATGCTTTATAATCCTCTCAGTGAAAATGTTCTTTCTCATGTCTAATCTAACCTCCACTGGTACAACTTGAGTCCATTTCCTCGTGTCCGATCATTCTTTACTGGAGAGAATTTGACCCTCCACCTGACTAAAACTCCCCTTCATGTAGTTGTAGAGAGTGATCAAATCTCCTCTCAGCCTCCTCTTCTCTAGGCTAAATATCTCCAACTCCCTGAACCACTCCTCATAAATCCTTCAATTTGACAAGACCACATTTTTAGGGAACAATTTATTAAGTACACCTTCAATAGTATGTTCTGCCTAATTGTGACTTTTCTTGCATTAATCTTATGGATATATTTGTACAGGCAAATAAAAGACAGGCAGGGACAAATTCCTAGGAAAATATAATGAATTGACTTGTGTTCACATGAGGACTGCATCTTTTTAGAATAGTAAAAAAATATCCTTCCAGCTGACCTTACCCTAGCTCACTATTTCCTGTGAGACAGAGCTATCAACAAAACCCTTTAGACACTAGGCTATCTCTAGTGAGTTCTGGGCACTGAAGTTCAAGTATGTGATTCACCTTATTCACTATCAAATCAATAGTTTTTTCTATTTTCAAATACTCTGAACTTCTTTGCGTATTTAACTGTGGATATAATGACACATAGGAGACTTGTTGTATATAGGTATGTGTTAAAAGCTCAGCTATGTACCCACCAAAGGAGAGAGACAAATGAGCTGAAATAACACCTTGCCTCAACTCCTCTCAGGCTCAGCACAGGAGCCATCTCTGCAAACTCAGAGGAACCCAGGGGCATGGGAACCTATATTAAGGATTCAGAAGGTTTGTCCTGTCCAGGTCCCTCTCATGACTGTCCCAGGAAATCGTCAGTCTGAAAGCCTACTTGTGAACCATATTGAATTGAGTCAATGAGGGACTCTGTGTTTGAGCACGTAAAGAGTCTGTCTGCCTTGAAGAGAGACAAACAACAGGAGCCATTGGGAAAAGATGGACTGAAACTCCCATTCCCTACCTTACTGAACCATTCAAGGGGAGATGAGCTACAGACGCTAGTATCAGGACTCTGAGCCTGGGAAGCGAGAAGGGGTGGGGGAAAGGTGGTTTTAGAGGGCTGGTTGTGCTCTTCATCACTAGACCACTCTGTGTTGCTTTCTGTTTGTTATGTTTTGGGGTTTTATGTTTTTGGTTGGTAGTGGATTAAAATAATTTCCGTTTTCTTCCACAAGTTGAGTAGTGTGATCTGCTTTGTCTGGAACCTTAAGTGACAATTGAGCCCTGCCCATCTGTAAGGTATTCCAAAGGTACTTGGTATTTATGTCTGACTGTGGTCCTTTATTCCTAGATAAGCCTAAACCATGACACCTTTCTAGCTCTTTTCTTGAATGAGGAACTCTATTTGATGTGTCTACATGTGTGTGTTTGGGAAGTCGGGTGCCAGCAACTAGAGTGGACCCATGGTTTCAGCACCTAGTCTGGAACAAGCTGGTGAATCTGTGTGCCTGAGTGCTAGTGAACAGGTATTAGGTATGTTAAATAGAACTATGGCCTCTCTAGATGTTTCTTTCTTCTTTATGTAAAGTAAATTAGCACACCACAACAACCAATAATCAGGATTGTAAGGAAAACCAAGGCTAAAGTAATTGTGTTCAAGAATCAGTTACTGTTTATCTAACCCTTTGTTCCCTGACTTTGTCAATTCACATAGGATATCTATGTGACAAAATGTACTGTTTGATCAGCTACAGTTAAATCCCGGCAATATAATTAAATTACTTATTTCAGGATAATTTTTTCCATGATATAATTGCCTCTTTACTAAACATGTCTTGGATGTGTTCACAGAGCTCTCATTGTGCTGTCTGAAGAATGCTGACACTCACCTGCACTTCAACAGTTTTGTTCTTCATTTTAATTTGAATATTATTACGGCTTTTTTTCTGTCCTCTTTTTTTTTTTTGCCTCACTATGTTCTGGCTGACATTTTACTTAATTATAATTTATTTTTTAAATCTGGAAGATGTCTTCATCATCATCCAATTAGAGGACTGTTAGTTAGGATATATGGAGACTAGACACTAAACAGCATGAATTGTTTGAACTATAAAACACTTTCTGTAACACTTGCAGGGTGTCTTTGGAGCTATATGATTGCAAATACTAAATCCTCGTATTTGGGTAGAAGAGAAGTGTGAAGATTTAAGGTATGTGAGATTCTAAATACATTGAGTTCATACCTAATGTTTAAAATAGCTTAGAATATACAGAACATTAGAGAACATCTTTTATTTCACCTAAAATTACTGTGTTTTCTAACATGTCCAATATTTAACATCATCTATTGCAATATCTTCAGCAATTTTTAAGAATTTTCCCAAGAACATATGTCTAATATTTGTTTTTCCTATTTTGAATCACTCATTCTCTACACAGAGTTTCAGATCATTTTGGACTTTATGATTCTAATCAATAAAATAAGCCTTATAAAAAAAAAGTGTTCCAACCTACTCCCTGTTGTAAATAAAAATTCCAAAGATGTCAAGTGCTCTGCCAGAGCCAGAAGTAAAGCCAGACTCTTAAACCACACCAAATCAGGGAAGACATGCAGTCTCTGTGGGGTCTCATGATTCTTATAATTTTATGCTACTTCTTATGCAGTGCGGTAAATGGCATAAAAATCTTTAAACCACATTATATATATATAAAAAAACCCTTTAAATCAACTGTCCAGCCTAATAACGGTGGTATTTTTGTAACAAGTGTACTGTAGATGAACAGTGTTACTTCTCACTGTAGAGACTGTATTTGAAGACGATGTAATTACTACATATATACAAAGAATTGTAAAAGCACAAAAATAAAAGAAAAATGTACTTATTCCATGCCATGACAAGCTTACTGAGGCTTTAAATGAATATATATATTTATAAAACTGCCTTTGACAATTCATAAGATCTGATTATGTGGCAGGATGCTCTGACAAAAGATTTGATTATATGGTGCATTGAGCTGTGGCTAGTAAATAATAACCTTCACCATTCATGCTACTTTTTATTGCTAGAAAAGTAGTACAATATTGAAAATTACTAAGTGCCAGAAGAAAATCAATCATTGATACAGGACAGCACATACCATTTGGAAAGGTAAAGAGGATAAACCATTTTATTCCCACTTTATCAAAGAATTTTATAAATAACTGCAAGTGAAATGTCAATCCTTATGCATGAGCCATAAATGGGCCAAAGTGAGTAACACAGCAAAAGTTGTATATTTTATTTGAAAAATATTGTGAACTTATATGGACAGTAGTTTCTTAGTGATTGTTAGCTAATCAGTTTCAGCCACAAATGAGAATGTGCTTAGAAATAGTTAAAATGTTCAAAGTGGCTTAAATTCAATTATTTTTGAAAATTGCATTTTTTCAGCAAAGCTGGTGATCTTTTTTTTACTCTACATTACACAACAGTAGGTTTGAGATTCTTTGCACAATGACATGTCATGTCTTATCATGTACCTTTTCATATTTAATCATTATAAAAAAGATACAACCCATACAAATCATAGAATCATTGAACAGCCCAGGCTAGGAGGAACCTTGAAAGATCATTTGATCCAGCCTGTTCTGGGAAAGGGAGACTAAATGACATTATAAAGTATCCTGTCCATCCACATCGTATTTCGCTAACATATTTAGAAATACAATTTTTACTGCTTACAGTTCTTATTTTAATCATATAGGTACAGTGTAGACTGATGATAGAATCAAAGAATGGTAGAGGTTGGAAGGGACCTTTAGAGATCCAACCCCTCCTGTTCAAGCAGGTTCACCAAGATCAGGTAGCACAGAACATGTCTGGATGGGTCTTGAAGACCTTCAAGGAAGGAGACTCCACAACCCCTCTGGGCAGCCTGTTCCAGTGTTCTATCAACTTCACAGTGAAATAGTTTTTTGTTATATTTAAGTGGAACTTTTTTTGTTGCAGCTTCATCCCATTACCCCTTGTCCTGTTGCTAGATATCATTGAAAAAAGTGTGCCCCAACCTCCTGACACTCACCATTTAGATGTATTTACTTAGTGTAGAAATATTTATAGATTACTCCAAAGTGGAAACAAGATTACGAATGACACAAGCAGCAGAGATATGATAATAATCTTATGTAATATATAGTTAATATTGTAGTGGTTTTGGCCTGGGCCAAGTTTTTCAGTAGCAGGCGGGCTAAAGGGGTGGCTTCTTTAAACAAAGAGAGTTGCCAGAAGCTTCCTCTGTACCTGAAACGGTTAGGGCCAGTCAATTTTAAGCTGGACCCTGCACCTGACCCAGGCCTGGCCAATTAGTGATGGAGGTAACGCCTCTGTGAATAACATATTTGAGAAGAAGTTGTTGTTGCACAATTGAAAAAAAAACAGCAGCAGCAACAGGGAGAGAGAATATGAAAACATCTCCACAAACACCAAGGTCGGTGAAGAAGGATGGGGAGGAGGGTGCTCAGGCACTGAAAAGAAGGCTTCCCTGTGATATGTGGTGAGGACCATGGTGAAGCAGGTTGTCCCCTGCAGTCCATGGGGGGCCACCAGGAAGCAGAGACCCACTCGCAGCCCATGGGGAGGGTGCTCATGCCGGAGTGAGTGGATGCCTGTGGGAGATCATGACTCTGTAAAAAGTTCATCCTGGAGCAAGTTCCTGGCAGGACCTGGGAGTCCGTGGGAGAGGTGTCCACGCCAGAGCAGGTTTACTATCAGGACTTGTGATCCTGTGAGGGGACCCAGGCTGGAGCAGTCTGTCCCCAAATGACTGTCTCTCCCGGTGGATAACCCACACTGGGCAGTGTGTGAGGAGCTGCCCCGTGGGAGGGCCCATGCCAGAGCAGTTCGTGAGGAGCTGCAGCCCATGGGAAGGACCCACGCTGGAGAAGTTCATGGACTGTCTCCTATGCGGAAGGACCCCACAGTGTAGCTGTGGGAAGTGTGAGGAGGCCTCCCCCTGAGAAGCAGCAGCAGCAAAGCCCATCTGTAATGAACTGACTGCAACCCCCATCCCCCATCCCCTGTGCTGCTGGTGGGAAGGAAAGGGAGTCCCAGGCATTGGAGGGGTGGGGGAAGGTGTTTTAAGACAGTTTTATTTCTCATCTCCCTGCTTCTATTGTTTCTTTAATAAATCAAACCTTTTTCTCCCTAAGTTGCGTCTTAGGAGGGGGAGTGATATTACGACTAAGTGGACATCGAGTTGAACCACCACACATATATATATATATGTAATATATAAAAATAATAATCTTTAAGGGCACTGCTAAGATTTTAGTAAAAGATATAGGGCATTAGAAGTGGTACGCATATCAAATTATTTAACAAAGCAGACACACAAGTATCTCCAGATGTTCTACCATCCTCTTGATGGAAGATCTGCCAACTAAGTATTTATACAATTGAAGTACTTATTAGTGTTTTAGAGTGCTACCAGTCAAGAATCATTTCTTAAACTAGAAGAAAAACACGCTTTTAAAGTGATTGTTTTCATAGTTTTGGCAGTTTCTCCATTTACTCTACTGACATCTCTCTCCCTATATTGCCACACTCTCTATGCTAAAGATTATTCAGAATACAGATGTAGGAATATCACAGAAGAGGTTGACTACAGGACTTCTCAATAGTTTCATGGCACTTTTGGGAACTAATTTACTTTAAAAACATAGAGGGGAGAAAGAGATACATGGATTATTAGGAGAACTGAACAAGTGAATTCTATTATCTCCAAAACTAAATCCCTCAAATAAAGCAAGTATTTTGATATTCCTGCTTTGTTCCAAAATTCAAGGGGACTTCCAATACCATAAACTCTACGGAAGCTTGGAGAATTAAAAAAATTCTGAGGACAGTAGAGGACAATAGTATATGTTAGGGAAAGGAAAAAGTGGAGAACAGTTGAAATAAGAAGAGGAAAGTCTAAAAATTCAGGAAAGAGTAGAAAGTTATAGTTAACAAAGAGACAATTGAGGAGACAAGAAGTTAAGTACGATAAGAGGAAACAAGGAAAATTAAAACAAATCAAGCAAGAGAAACATTAACTCAATTATGAGCTTGGTTACCTAGCCAAGAAGTTAGATGTAGAAAAACAATAAATAAGACATATTGTTTGAGAACATGAAAGTTGGAGAGATTAGCTTACCATACAAAAAGGCAATGATGGCTAATTATTAATAAGTTTTTGTTCACAGCTCTATGTTGTCATAAGAGATATCTATATAGTATTACTTTGTGACTTGAGTCATCTTTCAGGGAGGTGGGTAAGAATTCATTTGGAGGTTTAAATTCAACGTGAGTAAAATGTCTCAGTCCTCATTTCACTGCTGTATATAACCAAACATATTTTAAAAATAAGAACTACTCTTTCCTGTTTTGTAAAGCAATAATATCTGTCTAATAAGACAAACATATAAAGCCTCTGGTTTATGAGTTTTACGTGTTCTCATCTCTCATACTCTCTACATAATTGGTATATTCATTGCAGTAGTGATGTTGTGACTGCATCCAGGATAAGACTGTATTCATAACTTACGAAACTGTAGTAACACTACCGCTTCACACATAAAAATGGTTACAGAGTGCTTGTACCTCACCGAACTGGTTGCAAAATCCATGCCTGTTACTGCTTTACAAAATCTCTCTGTACATGTTTAAATAAAGGCGGGTTCTAATCTGAAAACACTAGACTACTTATCTTTTGCATACTTACATATCCTAGTAGCAGATGTTGGGGAAGCACTTGAAAGGGAGAAAAAGCTTTCCATTTTTAACAGAGTGAATTTCAGAACAGAATAAGCGACACATGGACTTTTAATGATAATGTTTACCTTCAGTAAACAGCAGACTTCATAAGTCCTGGTTTTATTTGGGCTGCATATACATAATTTCTAAAGTACATTCTACAAAATGAAGAAAATTCCGGCAAAGTGCACTTCTGAATGAGTAAACACTGTAAGGGATTAGGGAATAGACAATCCTGCAATACAGCCCAGTAATGAGTCCTGTATCTGGATTCAGAAGAATTCTAATGTACTGTCATATACTTCTCCCTTGTTTTTGTAGTTTAAAAAAAAACAAACAGACTTTAGTCTTTCTTCTTTTTTTATTTCCTTTTTTTTTTTTAAACTTTGGAAAGTAGGATTTGAGCTCTAAAGCCAAAACATGCAGGGATTTTCAATATAGTGATTTAGCCATAATTCTCTTTGTATTCAGCTTAGTAGAGAAGCTCTGAAATACCAAATATGCCCAGAACCTGAAGTACAGAAAAGTGAAGACAAAATGTATATATAAAAATCAAAATAATTCTTCTAAGAAAGGAAAAAAATGTAATGATGCAGAATACAACTCAAACTTTTGAAATAATTTACTAGACAAATCTAAAAAGAAGGTGGAGAAGTAAGCATAATTAATTGAGACAAATGCAAATGTCTTTTAACTCTACTTTTATCAAGTTATACAACCAAAAGGAACCCGGGAAATCCTCTGAAACAACTGATAATATGACTATAGCAGAGAACATCCAAGTTCTCTGAGAATGAGAAAGCCTTCCAGTTCAGAATAATCTAGTTTTCAAGTGATTGTCCTTTGATGTGAGACTGACTCTAGTCTAAACCAGTTTGAATTAGAATATATTATAAAATGTAGTAACCAGACTATTCAGGAGTAGTTATGTCCTTCTAAGAAGAACTGCTTTAATCAAATCAAATTTTTGTCATTTTTATTGTTCAGATGGTTCTTATTTCAAATTGAAGATGTTAAAATCATAATTTTGAATGGAAGAACTAAGAAATCTCATCACAACAAAAGACAGCTCTTCCTAGACTATTTAGTTTTACTCAAATTCTCAGTAATTTAGTGCTTGAAACAATATGTGAGGAAGTACTGTGTAAATTTTTAAATCTTGACAAAACTATCCCCTTTCTTAAAAAAAATAATCTAAACCCTTTACATTCAAAGCACAAAATATCATTCTCACTGTTCTGGGTACTTTATGAGAAACTACTGTCACCAATCAAACCCCCAAACCTGGTTTTGAGGACAGTTTGCAGTTTACTATGCACTGATACCCTTACAAAGCTACCCCTGAAATGTTGCTGTCTTTGAGGTGACAACACCTCCAGGACCAAAGGTGAATTACATTTATGCATTTGCTTCTCTGTGCACTCTACTGATATTTTACAGAAATCCTTTATGTACTAGAGACGGATACAATTTCACCGATTATACCTTGAAGACTCTGTACATAATAATCTTTGTAAGATAATCTACTCTCTTTATTGTAGTAGGAAGGCCAAAAGTCTAGTCCAAGCAGATCTCCACTTGGATGAGTACCCTTCAGAAAGATTTTTCTCATAGCTCCGAGTATTCCTTTAATAAGTCTATTTCCATTCTAACAGGGTCAGATATGAAGAAAAGAGCATCTTAGTGGTGCTATGGGCAAAGTATCAATTTAGAGTGGAAAAGTACATCTTAGGAATCTTTTTTTAGCAAGTATAACCTATGTAAAATGTTGATAAATTTTAGTGCCTCGTATTGAAATGGATGTTATAATTTGTTCACATCCCACAGAGACTTCCATAACAGAGTTATAGTGTTTGTGTGTGGACTGCCTCACATTTATTGCAGTTTACCTTGCATCTTTTAACAAATATGGTATAACTAGAGCTATCTTCTTTTCTGCTTCTCTCTGAATGGGGTACAACTCACTAAGATCATCACCATTGATGGCTGATAGCCTATTTTTTTCTGTCAACAATGGTACTATAAAGTGCTTGGAAGTGAATGATAACAGACTGGAAGACACTCAGTTGGATTTTATTCAGAATTTTGACTGGACTATGAGGAAACTGCTCTGCAGAACATGCTATTCATCAAGTGATCCAATTTGACACAGAGAAGCAATTCCAGAGCTTAAGTATCACATCTAGTGAAAATTCAATGCCCTGATTATAGAACTCACTTGTAATAAGTTCTTAATACCTTCATCACTGGACTTTTTGTTTGGAAGCCTACTTTTGTTGAGACTAACTGTAGTGGTTTTGCTTGGGCCAGGTTTTTGGTAGCAGGGGGGCTACAGGAGTGCTTCTTTAAACAGAGTTGTCAGAAGATTCCTCTGTAGCTCATAGGGTTAGGGCCAGTCAATTCTGCACCTGACCCAGGCCTGGCCAATTAGTAATGGAGGTAATGCCTCTGTGAATAACGTATTTGTGAAGGGGAAGAACTTGTTGAGCAGCAGCAAAAGGGAGGGAGAATTTGAAAACATCTCCACAGACACCAAGGTCAGTGGAGAAGGGGTAGGAGGGGGCTTAACCTTGAAAGAAAGGCTCTCCTGTGATATGTGATAAGGACCATGGGGAAGCAGGTAGTCCCTCTGCAGTGCATGGAGGACCACCACAAAGCAGGGTGGATGCCTGAAGGACTCTGTGACTCCGTGGGAAGCTCACCCTGGAGCAAGTTCCTGGCAGGACCTGGGAGTCTGTGGGGGAGATGCCTATGCCAGAATAAGTTTGCTGCCAGGACTTGTGATCCTGTGAGGAACTCAGCCTGGAGCAGTTTGTCCCTGAAGGATTGTTCTCCCAGTAGAAGACCCACATTGAGGCAGGGTGGGAGGAGCTGCCTGAGTGGGAGGCCCCACACGGGTGCAGTCAATGAGGAACTGTATCCTGTGGGAAGGAGGAGTGGGGAGAGGTGATTTAAAAACAGTTTTATATCTCATCTCCCTTCTCTTATTGTTTCTTTAATAAATAAAACCTTTTTCTTCCTAAATTGAGTCTATTTTCCCATGATGCTAATTGCTGAGAGATCTCTCCATCCTTATCTCAGCTCACAAGCCATTTGTTATATTTTTCTCTCTCTCCTGTCCAGTTTAGGAGGCGGAGTGATACTATGACTTGGTGGACACCTGACTAAACC
>WBNH01003457.1:25178-40445 GCA_013401255.1 Urocolius indicus | reverse complement strand
TCTTATTGTTTCTTTAATAAATAAAACCTTTTTCTTCCTAAATTGAGTCTATTTTCCCATCATGCTAATTGCTGAGAGATCTCTCCATCCTTATCTCAGCTCACAAGCCATTTGTTATATTTTTCTCTCTCTCCTGTCCAGTTTAGGAGGCGGAGTGATACTATGACTTGGTGGACACCTGACTAAACCACCACACTAACTCAGTCTCAAACACACCTCAGTCAGCTTTGTCATATTCTGCAGTTCACCAGTTCCCGACACTTTCAATTAAGACACCATCACATTTGTGCCTTTAAAATTACTTCTCCTCACATCTTTTTTCTCATTCAAATTTCTTATATACTGCTTGTGTTTGTGATGTCTAATAAAGAATGGAGCTAAGATGGAGGGAAATCAAGGAAACCATTTAATCAGGAAATCTTGATAATCTTATTCTGTAAAGATATTTCCAATTTATCCACTTGTTTACAGATATAGCCAGCTTCCAGGGTAACCAGTCTAGGGTTTTAATAACAGCCTTAATCTTAAAGTCCCTAGGTAATGTTCTCTTTTACGTGAAAATACTGGGCCACTTATGAGAAAAAAAGAAGTGCAGTAAAAGCATTTTAACTGAGAAGAGACAATCTAAACTTTATATTTTTAGAACAGAACAATGCAAAATAATATTTTCAATCAAATAAAATCAAATAAATTTTATAATTCACTACAGCATTAAATTAATTTGAAGTATTACCAATCTAGAGCACTGAATAGTTATTCTCTTTTTAAAATAGATTAAGTTTTCACATGTATTCTTTAAAAATTTGGGTATGATTCTCCTATAAGTCATGAAAAGAATCGTCCCTTCTGTTGCTGGATGATGTTAACATGCACATAAGAATTCATGCTTTGAAAGATCTGAAAATTTGATGCTAATGTAATTTTTTTTTCTATTCTAGACATATGACGAAAATGCTAGGATTTTTTTTTTTGCTTGCTTGTGATTATTTTTTTACCTTTTTTTCTAGGTTTAATACTTTCAAGAAAAAGATTTGTATATGCCATTATTAATCATGACATATAAGCATAAGATGCTTAGCTTACATAGGTAGTCTTTCTGTTCTTTGTTACTTTCAGAACAGGTGGAATGCAAAGTAAATTTTAGCCCTGATCTCATAAATACACATACATTTCCATATTGTTAAGCAGATGAAGGCTGCTATAATGGTTTGCCAATTCATTGCACACCTGCTAAGGTGCTAGGCATCACTCTGAACCTACACATTTCTCCATATTGTCACTGTGTAGACGTACAGATTTGGGGAAAAATAAATTGCCTGATTCAGAAGAGCTTGAAAGAACATCCTGTTGGAAGTGACAAGAATATGTATAATTACTTTTCTTCTAAAAATATTAAAAATAGCATTCCAACATACTTTGGCCATACTGTGAAAATTCAATTGCCTTTTTCAAAACTTTCTATTTTTGACTATAATCAGATCGAATTTTGAAAAAGAATAATTTTGTATTTGGGAAAAAAAAAAAAAGCCTGAACACTGAGTATTTTAGCAATTTTATATTATTAATTTGAAATAGGTCACATTCCTCCTCTAAAGACAGAAAAATTTGAAACTGTGTTGTCTTATCAAGTATAGACACCTCAACTATCATGTTGCCAAATTTAAAGATACATAAACAGAATTCTCTTACATGACTTCCTTTCACTGAAATCTCTAGTTTGGATTCTTGACTTCACTGAGATAAAAGAGACTTCTAATGGCAAAATTTAATTAAAACTCAACAACCTGTTCAGCTGTTATTAGGCAAGGAAAGATAAATAGACTGATAACCATCACTGCAACCTCACTCACCTCTTTTTCTTATCTTAAATGTTAAAAATTGTTTAAACCAAAATCTGTGTATGTTAACCAAACATGGAAAACTAGAAAGAGACATGAATTTTTGAATATTCTCTTGAATCTTTTCAAGGTGTCATATGGTCAGTTCATGAACTTCTCGTATTATTGTTTATACCCAAGTTTCCTAAAGTGGTAATTTATTTTTTACTTCCTACTAAATATTGTCTTGAAAATTGTGAAGAACATTGTCATTGAATTAATACCATGAATAGGATGAAAAAGAAGTCCCACAGCTTATGAATCATGTTGTGTGCATGTACAAATCCATTTGAAACGAAGGGGAAAGATGAGCACTTAGCATAATAGAAAATCAAATATAAGAAATGTAGATTATATTACAATTTTGGAGAAAAAAAACCTCTATATTTTGGTATTCAAAGACAGCCTGTAATCAAGTCTCAATGACTGTCACTGGGAGCTAGGGAATATCTAATCTGAAACATTTATTGAATCTGCAGTTGATCGGAATGAAAAATTTTAAATATTGAACTAAATGCATTAGGCATTTACAATACATTATTTTCATTTACATATTTTTGTTAGAAGAAGAAAACTGTCAAGCTTGATGTGCTAGAGAATAGAATACGAACATCGGTATAAAACAGCAGGGATTTGCCTGCCTTTTATACTTTTATGTGAATGTTTCTTAAACTCCTATCTCTTTTTGCAAGCTGCCAGGAAAAATTCCACACACCTAATGCTGAGGAAAGTCACAGTATATTCTTTTTAAATATCAACAATCTTTTGTGATTGTAGGCTTTTAAATATTCTTTTCTTTCTTTCTCTTTTACTTTTCAGGTCATGGTGGCACTTCTGGTTAACATTTTACATTTTGAGATGGTTTTATATTGGCATTTAGCACAGCTCAAGAGCTGTGCACTTGTCAAAACAATAAAAATCTCCAGCATATATGATTTTTTTTAAATGTTGAAGTATTGTGAGCATCAACAGGAAAGAAAGTGACAATGAATTACAGAAGTACAGCTTTTGCTTATATGTATCCATCAGAATTCATCTTAATTTAACATAGTAATAAAAATTATGATATTTTACTTGAAATGAGGAAATATATGTCCTAATAGGTGGTAAGCCAAAGCAGTAATAATTTTAATCACAACAGACACTTAAACAGCATGATCCCAGACAGATGTATCAGAATCTTTTACTGTGAGTTACTGGCTAAGCTTTTTTAGGTAGATTATTGTGGTGAGAGCAGATGGTCTCAGTTTATGCCTTTTGTTCTGCACAATTATTGATGTGGATGCTAATATGAGACAATAAGTGGACTATTTTTTGTCTTTAATTGACATTAAATGGGTAATATTGAGGAAGCATTATGACTAGCTGACAGATTCAAATCCATGTAGTCCTTACTAAAAATCACACAAGTTCAGAATGGTGTGGCCAAATTGCCATCATAATTATCCATACACAAAAGAGAAACAGAACAAAGAATCAGCAGGGAGAAAAAAAATCTTTCAAGGGTATTTAGGGTCTGCAAAGTACCACTAATAGTACAATGTCAAATAGAGAGAGGTGGCATTCAAGCACTCATTTATTCTTATGTATCTAGAGTTGCATATTCACCCTGACATGGACATGTTCCCCACCCATATAGCTCTTGTGGTATACAGATACCTACTGGTGTACACAGTCAGTCTCTGTGAGCAACATTTTACACCCAGAAGTACAAAATTTTTGCTCTATTAGGCTGAATCTTCTTTGTATCCCATAAAGACCAAAAGGAAATCAGTCCAGCCTTGCTGCTAATCAACAATATTGTTTACTGTCTTGTTTCAGTGTTGTTAATGGTGAGCAAATGAGAAACAGCAAGCCCAAAGGTCTTCCATGTTTTTTGTTTTTTCAACACAGTGATTTTTGGGTTTTTTTGGAGGATGGGGAGAAGTGCGAGTTTAAAAGTCGGTGTTCAACTTGTACAGCAGCATGATTAAGAGTGAGAATACATTTCTTACAGATATGAGGAATCTATTTTTGCAAAGTTTTAGGATCAAGTTAAACTAATATCTGTTAGAAATGTCATTGGGACAGCTGATCCTGCCTGAGGCATGAGAGATGGATGTGATAATCTCTTGAGGTTCCTGCCAAGACTATTTTCTTTGATTCTGTGATAATATGCTGTAGTAGGTTTTGATGAAGAAAAACAACATTGAATTTAACTTGATATCTGAAAGTTTTAACACACAATTTAAATTTATAATACTTTCTAACACACACAGAGATCTGTGCTACTTCCAAATTACTGAGACACGGATATTAAGCATGCATATACATTTGTTAGGTGTACCTTAATTTTCTCCTTAACTTTAGCATTATTATAACATATTAACTGCTTGAACTGGATCCACCCTGATCTTAGTAGTCTGCAATGAAGAAAAAAATGAGGTTTTTTACAAAAGCAAACTTGTCTGAAATGAAGAAAAAATGAGGTTTTTTACAAAAGCAAACTTGAAATCTTGATCATATCTATATTAGCAGAGGTTTGATACTGGCTTTTTTTTTCATTTTTAATCCTATATTCAATATAGATAAGCTTTCCTACTCATGAAAAAATATTATGCTGTTCTGCATTTTATGAGACAGATCAACAAAAGAATTTATACCAGTTTTAAAAATGTACATATAGTCATTGGTAACATGTATTTTTTCTTCAGAAAATAGACTCTTTGTCCCAAGATATTTCAAATTGAAGGAGTCAATGCATTGTGTGAGAAGAAAACCAGTATAGCTCAGGTTTTAACACCAGGATGCTGAAAGATGTTTGGGCCACACATCCATGTGCAAATTCTAGATTTACAAAAACTGCTATAATAATAACATTTTAACATGATATCTGTAATTTTGACAAATCACAGAATCTGGATGAGTATTCTGCGTTTTTGTGAAGGTGGACTATTAAGCTTGTTTACTTTAGACAGTAGGTTGCAAAATATAATTTATAAGAAATGTTTTTGGAAGGAATTTTCATAAAAATGTCAGATACGTTACTCATATTCTAATTTCAAGTAAAATTATGCATTCAGTTGCAAGTAAGTTATCTGTACTATAATACATGCTTATGTTAGACACTGCAAGCGTCACAAAAACTCTTGACAGCCTTCTGATAATTCATGTTTTCTGGCAGCTGGACAAACTTAGCCTTCATATTCTTAAGACAGCTGTATATTTTACTAATTCTGCAGCTCTTGTTTGAAATTATTCTTCAATGATAATGTGCATTTACATTTAAAATCTCATCTAAGGCTATTATTCTGTGTTATAAATAGGGGTTATAAATAGGCAGAGTTTGGCTGAGTTCAGTGGAGGTTTTATCTATATGCATTTGTTTGGAAGCTGGATGCTTATTTTCAGAGCAATATGTAATTTAGGAAGATGAAGAATGAGTTTTGTGAATAAGTACTGTGATATTTACCTTTTCCTCTGTTGACAGCTATAATATAAACACAAGAATGTTTATATATTATGATGAGACATTATCTACTGGATTCTAGAGAGAATTCAACTAAAATGGAAATGACACTTTCGTTCTGCTACATTCAGTTTCTGAAAGATTCATCTTTTAGGTGAAAATTTTCCAGTGGTTTTGGTATATGTACTAAAAATTGTGCTTTTATCTAAGTTTTGGATAAATCTTCTGTCTTCTTAAATAATTGCAAACCAAATCAAATTAAAATCTGTTTCTTATATATTTACTTTATCATTAAGAGACCACTGTGTAATTATTTCTATAGTGTGTTATATCACCTAATCCCAGAAGAGTTTAAAAAATGTAATTTATTCACTTCAAACCAAACAAAATAAAAGACTGGGTTTGTCACAGGAGAATGGACTGTAGCTTATGAAAGAAAGCATTTTGAGCTTTTCTGAAGAAGTTTTACTATACATGTAGATCACAGCTGTCAGTATTGGCCAGTGAAATATTGACATAGATTGTCCAAAAGAGACTAATGACCATCCTCCACCCTATTTCCACAGGAGAAAATTTATTTTTGAAAGAAGAACTGGCTAGATAAAATTATACTATTCGCCTAACAGTGTTAATATAGCACAAGCTCCAGTGTGCATCAGTTAGTAAAACTTTGAAGGGAAACTAACCACAGATCTACATCTCAGGACTTTTTTTTTTAATCTTTCTTATCTGCAAGTTGTTCTTACTTGATTAGCTTCTTTCATTTTCAATAATTATACAGAAATTAATCTTACCAATTATGTATCTCTAAGTAGTGGATATTGATCTTCATCTGCTTCTTCACTAGGAAAAATGTTACACATATATTTTAGTATGGCCCCAATGCTATGTTCTACTATCTCCTGTAAGAACTTAACAGAGAAGCTGATGAAAAGTGGGCTAAACAAGTGGATGCAGAGGTAGATTGAAAACCGAACAACCGATCTCAGAGAGGTGATCAGTGGTACAAAGTCTTTTTGGAGGCCAGAAACAGTGTAAACCAAGGGTTGATGATATGGCCAATAATGCTCAACATATCCTTTAATAACCTGAACGACAGAACAGAATGCTCTCTCAGGAAGTTTTCAGATGGTACAAAACTGGAAAGAATGTCTGATACACAACAGATTTCTGCTGTTTTACATGGGGACAATGACAGACATGGAGAAATGTGCTCACAGGAAACTTATGAAATTCAACAAGGGGAAACATAAGGCCTTGCATCTCAGGCTTAGACACCAATATATGCTGGGGAACAGCTCTCTGAAAAGTAGCTTTTTCAAGAAGGAGCTTAAAGTCTAGATTAACAAGATAATTATGAGCCAACAATGTCCCCTCAGAGCAAAAAAAAGGCCAATGGCATCCTGGACTATATTAAGAGGTGGTGGAAGATGATCCTCCATCTCTGCTCAGCATGGGTAAGGCTGCATTTGAAATGCTCTGTCCCTTTCTGGGCTCTGCAGTATAAGCTATGTACTTGCTGGAGCAAGTCTAGTGAAGAACCACCAAGATGATTAATTCAGTGAAGCTTCTTTTATTTGAATGTTACGAGTATGACTGAGATGGAGTTAATATTCCACATAGCAGCCCTCAGTGCTGTGCTTTGTACTAGTAGCTGGAAAGGTGTTGATAATATACCAGTGTTTTGACTACTGCTGAGCAGTTCTCCACAGCATCAAGGTTGTCTCTCCGGCATGTCTTCCTGCCTTCATCAGTAGTCTGGGGACAGGCAAGAACTTGGGAGGACACATACCTAGGACAGCTGACCCAAAGTGATCAAAGGGATAATCCAAATCACATGATATCTGCTCAGCAATAAAAGTTCAGAGAAAGAAGGAGGATATTCTTTATTACATTTCTCTTCCAGCTCAACTGTTAAGTGTACTGAAGCCCTACTTCCTGTGAAGTGACTGGATACCTCCTGCTGATGGGAAGAAGAGAATAAATATTTGGTTTTCTTTTGCTTCTACATGTAGTCTTTGCTTTTGATTTATTAAACTGCTTTTCTCTTTACCCACAAGCTTGTTTTTTTTTTCCCAATCTCATTTTCTCCCCTTCTTGTCCTGTTGAGGAAGGGAATGATAGAGAGACTTGATGGGCATCTGGCATCCAATCAAGGTCAACTCATCACAATAAGGAGAAGTTAAGAGAGCTGGAACTGTTCAGTTTGAAGAAAGGAAGGCTCAGGAGAATCTTATTAATGTGTGTGTTTGATGGTAGGGAATAGAGACAAGTGAATCAGGCCCTTCTCAGTACTGCCCACGAGCAGAACAAGAGACAATGGGCACTTGAAATTTTATCTGAGAACAAGGAAGCCCTTTTCTTTACTGTGAGAGTGGTAAAACAAGTTTCCCAGATCTCTTGGAGTCTGCATCTATGGAGATATTGAAAACTCAACAGGACACAGTTGCAGGCAACCTGTCCTAGCTAGACTTGCTTGAGCATGTGGGTTGAACTGGATGATCTCAGAAGGTCCATTCCAACATCAACTTTTCTATGATCCCATGATCCAAAGTTCCATACTATTTCTATGTTTTTACAATGCCCTTCAGTTTACCTCTACAGAACATTTTTTTCAAAGTAGGTCATCTGTTATTGCTTCAGAGGCAATTTTAGCTCTTCCCTGTTTGAAAGTGTTCTACAGGTGAGAATTCAAAGAAACACTTGCAGAAGCACTTCAGAGCACACAAGAATTTTGAAAATTCAAGGCTTTTACTACAAGTGGAAGAACATGTGAAAGCCTCTTTTTTTCTTTTTTTTTTTAAGTAAAATATATATGGTTTAAAATTTAAAAGAAGGTAGTTAAAAAAAAAAAAAAAAAAAACCAAAAAAACCCCAAACCTCCAAATTTATCTTAATCGGGAACAGTTATGCAAGATTCTTTAAAAATGTCATTTCAATTCTGTAATGCTGGTTTGATGAGAGACACTATTCAGAGGTTTGGGTGAGAATTTTTCAATATAAGCAGCACAACTCTGTTATTTTTATGACATTTGATTCTCAGACACATTATCTTTGTGTCCAAAATAAAAAAAGAAAAATCTGTGCTATTACAATAAATACTCAGCTAATTACTCTGTTACTGCTTGAGTATTTTGGATATTGAGTCCTAAAATTCTCTAGCATATGCTTCAGCATATCTTTGCCTGTGGTCCTTCCCCTAGAGCTGTGATATTTCTCCGCTTTCTGTCAGCCATTTCCTTTTCCAATGCTGCACATGTTGCAGGTGTGTATGGTCCCCTGGCATACCTAAGGAAGGATTACCAAAGCAGTGTGGCAGAGGGCAAGTTCTTCAGATAACACCTCAAAAGGCATTCAGATACAGTGCTATAGCTGCATTCTTAATAGAAATCTGATTAACAGCAATTAGTTATGTAGTTAAATTCCCTCTTATATACTAAAAAAGCAAACATTGTCAGGGATTCAAAAAGGCAATTAAAAAAAGCTTTAGGAAACCTGAAGGAGCTGGAGAAAGAGGGCCTATATAGAGAATATAAGGTGGCTATTTTTTTCCTTTCTCTCTGATTTACTTCTGCTTGCCTGAAATTCTGTTACCAGGACCCCAAAGATCAAACCTATTTCTTTCCTTAGGAACCTATATCAGCAGTTTCCAGAGATGAGATGGCCAACCTAGCAGCCCATCACCACTGAAAGAAAGGGACATTCTTCCCCACCAACTTTCTTGCTCCTTGCTGTCAGCCACGTGCTTCCCTGATTTGTCTTACACCCCACTAGTTCTTACTGAGCTTTCGCAACACAGTAAATTGGAGGAAATAAAAAAGACAGTAATTATGATGTAGATGAATTGAGTTTGGGGATGTCCAGCAGTCATTGGGAAGGGTCAGAATGACACCTGAGAGCATGATAAAGCAAATGAGATTGTCTCTTTCAAACAGCTAAGAGATTTCAGATGCTCTGGTAACCTCAAAGTTGCCTCGTCAAATCAGATAGAAGAATGCAAGAATAAAGAAGGAGATCAGTTCCAGATAATTTCTGCTGTTTATACAGAAAAATTATCTGCAATCTCACGTTACTTCCCTCAAGTAAATAAAATGATTAAACAATAAATAAGTAGATTGAATTACCACCGTATGTAATAATTATCATTTATTACTAATTACAGTCAGACTCTCTCCTGAAATAGAACTCATATAATATTTACATGAGTTACTATGAAGTGATTAGACCAAACTCATAGCCTTTGGAGCCTGAAAACCAAATCAAATTCTTATAAAACTTTCTGATTGGTTTGGATTTTTTCTGCCCATTCCTAGTTTATCCATTTAGCCTGCCTTGCACACACAATTTGCCACAGGCAGAGTGCTAATAATAAAGTCTATACAGTGAAAAATATGCTTTATATAACTACAACGTAAGTAAGGAGTCCTAATGGGATATAGTACATTTCTGTCTTTATGCCCAGGTCACTTACACATCATTGGTGTAGGCCCTGGCCAGAGGAGAATGGTGTGGCTAATGATATCATATCACCATTTCAAAACAGTATCTCGCACATCCAGCATTACACCTAGATGCCATCACATCTAGAGAAAGTCAGGAATGCTCACGGCCTTCATGATTTATAGGTTTTAATTTAGCTTATACTTTGAAAAATATTCATCGTGTTTCCAAATCTTCCTCACTGAGGAAAAATGGTTTATTTTGCTGAAAAGTCATTGCAACAAATTGTTAAAAGTAAGTCTTAGATAACCTTTATTTACTTTGATCATACAGCAGCACAGAAGTCATTTGCCATGTTATGCTATGATTACATTACTACAGGTGGATATTGTACTTAGGGAAATGGTCAATAAGGCTAGGACAAAAGTTGGACTTGATGATCTTAAAGGTCTCTTCCAGTCAATACTATTCTATGATTCTATTAAATTAAAATGCTTTGAAAACACGTGAGCTTTGATGAAATATTTCTAGCACACAAATGGTCGTTTGGGGCAACTACTAACCAATTATTTTAACTTCTTTTTGGTGTCCAGGTGCCCCAGAAGTGGTCAGATAATATCATATATAAATAGAAACATCATAAAATATAGTAAAAATGTGAAGCTTTCATATCTTGCATATTAGTGTTTTAGTAAGAATTTTTTTCTTTCCTATTACTGATCTGCCTCACTTTATTAGCATAAATTAAATGAAACTTTGAATGAACATATTTGCAGTAGTTCTCCAGAGCAAACAAAATGAAATCTGCCAATTCATTTTGTAAATGAGCCTTGGTTACATTTTGCACTTACTCCATATTCATACTCCTTTCAGGGGCTTAGTAGATGGCAAGCAACATACAGATTGTTGAGAAAACTCTAGAATTATCATGTGAAAATGTTCCCATAGTCATGCTTTCTCATTGATACATTTGCATGCTTATAAGATTTTGAGAATTTTCACTGAGCGCATAACACATCTCACCCACTTCTCCTCCTTCACGCTCCAACCTGCACAGAGACTGGATTATCATTCACTTTTCATTATTAAAAGGACTCTTGTGCCTGAAGAATATGCTTTATTCTCAGTAATCTTATGTTACCACATGAAGTACATTGCAAAAATGCAGAGAACACAAAAACTTCATGGCTAATGTTTTCTTTTCTAAAGATGAAAATTTCACAACTTTAGTAAACTGAGTGTGTTCATAATGGACACAGTTTGAATGTTTAAGTAGTATAAATGATGGTGTTACCGACACACGAAACCTTCATCATTGTGATTAGTAGCATGCTATTGAAAATCAGGTATTCAAAAAAAAAGCAATAGTCTGGGAAGTATTAAAAATCCTGAATGCTCAGCATCCTACAATTCTCTGATAAAAAGTACATGCCGAGCATTTCCATGCCAGTGCCCTAGCTCTCACTGTTGCCTCAGAGATGCTCATTTCATGTAATATCATTATTTCTGGACACTGAACATCATGATTGTACTGAAATTTTCTAGGTATGAGAACAATGATATGCTTACAAGGAGAGTCAGAGAACTACATTATGCATTTTTAGAGCACCAAAAGAGCAAAAAGAAGGTACAACAAATTTGGCAAAATACTAATTCTTTTTTTTTTTCCCCTACCATAGCACAATTAATCTTCATGTTCCTGGGGATGTTTGTGGCCACTAACCTCATGTTTTCTCAGCTTACATCTCTCACTAGGTGATTCATTTCAAAGAACTTGCCTGTAAATGAGGCCTGGAACTGTCAAGCTGTTTGATGTATATGAGATTTTATATAAGTGGATTGCTCAAATATCTGAGTTACCTTTCCATGTAAACAATTGCTGAGTGAGTGCCCGGAAAAGATTTTGTGCACTAGCATTTATTAATTTATCCGGTTCTACACCAATATGGTGGATTACAGACTATGCTTGTGGGCTCCTTGAGTAAGTGTATATTAAGGAAAACATCAGCAGAGCTGAGCATGTGTCATGGGTTTGTGTGGAGTTATTTCAGGTAATGGGAAAGGGACTATATTAATGGCCTGTGTAAGAAGTTACTCGAAACTTCCCCTGACTCTAAGTTATGCTCACGTCTGGGGCTGTGCCAGTTGGGCTCCTCTGCGATTGCTTTTTAAGAAGAAGCACAAAGAGGAGGGTTGTTCATTCTGAGAGGTGGTGGAAGAAGGTGGAAGAGAGAGAAATGACCATGCAGCACTCAAGGTCAGTGAGGAAAGAGAGGACAAGGTGTGCTGGAAGAGAGACTCCCCTGCATTCTGTGGAGAGATGGCAGATGTCCTCGTGCAAACCCTGGAGGGTAATAGTGGAGCTGAAATCTGCTGACTGCTCATGGAAGACCCCAAGCCAGAGGTGATCACTGTTTCTGAGGGGGCCATGACTCTGTGGGGAGGCAGCATTGGAGCAGAATGTGCCTGCAGTTCTGCCAACCTCAGAGGATACCCACACTGGAGGAGTTTGTGAGAAGCTGCAGCCCTTGGGAAGGACTCATAGTGGAGAGGCTTGTTAAGAACTGTATCAGAATGTGGGGAGTCTTCCTCTGAGAATATGCAACAGAAACCATCTGTGATGGACTGACTGCAACCCCAATTCCCTACCCTGCTGTGCCACTGAGGGGAGAGGAGGCAGAGAGATCAGGAGCAGGAAGAAGAGAGGGGTAGGGGGAAGAAAGTCTTAAAGTATTGGTTGCATTTTTCCAATCATTCTGCTCTGCTTTTGCTTTCTGTCCTGTTTCTAGTTGGTAGTGGAATAAACTGATCTTGTTTTTTCCCTAAGTCAAGTAGTCGAGTCTCTCTTGCCCAGAACCATATTTAGCAGTGAGCCCTCCCTGCCCTTGTCTTGATCCACAAGGCCCTTGATTATCTTATTTTCCTTCCATCTTGCTGAGGTCTCTGCTACCCTACAGAAAGTGGGGAGCTATGTGAGGGTGAGTGAGTAACTGTGTAATGCTTTGTTGCTGCTGGGCTTAAAGCATGACAACATGGATCTGCAATGGTAACAAATACATTCGATTATTCAACATCTTTAGCCTGTTAATTTTATATAGTTATGCACCTGAAACGCGAAGTTTAAAACTGCCAGTCATGCTCATTTATTATAGACTACCAAAAGCTAACTGCCTAAGGTCTTTTCAACAGTTTTTTCAGTATTAGATTGATTTTACAATAATCATACAGTTGATGGAACCAACATATGAATATTGGAAGACATTATGTCTGACAAATCCTGCGTTTGCCAAAAGATAACACATCAATAGTCAACTTTTATATAATATGCAATGGCATACACTTTCCTGTGCATAAAGGTTTATTCTATTTAGGACCAATATGCAATGATGCAGTATAAATTAACCTGCACTTCTATCATTTCATCTGGTGACCACAGAGTACTATATATATATATATATATATATATATGAGGCTAAGTGTTGTCTTTTTGCGTATTTTCCAGATGCTCAGGATAACGAAAATGGAAAGTCAAGAGGCTGAAATAGGCTATCTATTCACATCATCTGACTCCACACATCTAACTACCTGAACTGGGAGTCGAAACTACCTAATGATGTCTCCAGAGAGGAGTGTGAATTACAGAGGCACTCTCTCAAGTGTTGCAGAGCGCTCTGGCTACAGAAGGTGCCCCAGTCCCTTGCTCAGAAATCTTGGTCAAATGGGGCTACTGTGACAGCTTCATGAGTTGTGATGCAGTAATTTGATTCTTACTGCTTAGATGTGTTTCATGTTGCCATATGAACTGATAGAGAGGAAAAGTAGAATTACAACTCTGCTCACCTGGAATAACTTATGTTTTTCTGAAGCACCTTGCAGTAGTCTGCATCTCTACACGTAGCTCTTTAGCCTTCTGTTTTGTCCTTTCATTTGTTTTAATTCAGTTTCCCTTAAGCAGACCAGTTTTTAAAATAACCAGTGTCTTTATTTTTCTTTTATTTTTCTTGGGGAATTCTCTTTGTCCTTTCTGTTCAGTTCTTCACTTCTACTACTGCTAATTGACACCCATGCACCGCCATGCCATTCCTCCTTAAAACAGCCATACTTTACAAATCTAAAAGTACTTCTTCATTTCATACGACCAAAATCATGAAAAAAGTCTCCTATTTCCCAAGTGTACATATATTGATATCTATCTCGTGCACAATTTTTTATCAGACTGTCCACTTCAAAAACTTCATTATTAGATTTTGTAAATTCATTCAGAATATTCTTAACCATCACTGGGAAGAGACAGGAATTCAAATAAGAGTGAGATCATCAACTACAGTTGCAGAAAATAATCATTTGCGATTCACAAAAATTTCAGCTATATTTTTTCTAACTTCTTTTTCCAAGGTGAATGCATTTTGACATAATCAAAGAAAGAATACTATCAATAATCTTAACTTGGAAGTAAAGTTAGATAATAGAGGGGGAAGCCAAGCAGGACACAGTTGAAGCATTCCAGACAAAGTGAAATTAAGTTGATCCTTGCTGATATGGCAACATCAGACATCCTCAGCGATGGATAAGACACATTTTTGTTGTAACTACAGTCTGTGATATGTTCTATATTAATATAATAATGCATATCTCCAAGAACAGTGTCTCCCACACTGTTCTAAATTATTATTATTCTTAGGCATTCTTGTTCCCATTTATCATATGTATGTGTTTGTAACAGTTTCTGGAACAAGAATTCTATGAAAAATCTATTTCTGTCTCTCCTCTTCAAGTTATTTTGAAAATAGTAACAGAATAATTCCTCATTTTGATATAGATAATTGGTTTTTTTTGTAACACTGAAAGTTTCTGTCTTCAGATTAGGCTCTGTGGAAAATTGACAGTTATAGAATCACAGAATCACAGCATCTCAAGGGCTGGAAGGGACCTCTAGAGATCATCTAGTCCAACCTCCCTTCCAGAGCAGCACCACTTAGAGTAGGTCACACAGGAACTCATCCAGGTGAGTTTTGAATGTCTCCAGCGAAGGAGACTTCACAACCCCTCTGGGCAGCCTGTGCCAGTGCTCTGTCATCCTCACAGTGAAGATATTCTTCCTTGTATTTCTTTGGAACCTCTTATGTTCCCATTATCCCTTGTCCTATCATTGGACATCATTGAGAAGAACCTGGCTCCATCCTTCTGACACCCACTCTTTAAGTATTTGTAAACATCAATAAGGTCACCCCTCAGTCTCCTCCTTCTCCAAGCTAGAGTCCCAGCTCCCTTAGCCTTTCATCATAAGGGAGATTCTCCACAGCCTTCATCATCTTGGTGGCCCTGTGTGGGACTCTTTCCAGCAGCTCCCTATCCTCTTGAACTGAGAAGCACACAACTGGACACAATATTCCAGATACCATCTCACGAGGTGTCATGGTTTAGCAAGGAGTTGCTTTTGCTTGGTAACAGGGGGAGCGGGTTGCAGTGAAGACCCGGTAAAAGTTTTTTAGACTCTCCTCC
>WBNH01003457.1:0-24738 GCA_013401255.1 Urocolius indicus | reverse complement strand
TTTGTTTTGGTTCTGTCTTGGGGTTTTATGTTTTAGTTGGTATTAAATTATTTTCTGTTTTTCTTCCCCAAGCCGAGTAGCCTGGTCTGTTTTGTCCTGCACCGTAAGCGGCAATTAAGCTCTCCCTGCCCTTTAGCAATCCTTAAGTCTTCGGTACTTGAGGCTAATCGTGGTCTTTTGTTCCCTGATGGGCCTAAACCAGGATACGAGGGCAGAGTACAAGGGGAGGAGAACCTCTCTCAACCTATTTCTCACAGCCCTTCTAATCCACCTCAGGATGCCATTGGCCTTCTTGGCCATGAGGGCACATTGCTGGCTTATGATCATCCTGCTGTCCATCAAAAGTTCTAAGGTAACCTTCAGATGGTCACTGGAGCTGTTCCTTTAACATTAATAAATTATCTGTTGCACTTATAGCAGGGATATTTGTTCTACTTTTTGTGGTTTTGACTATGAAGTGTTCTGTGCCTAAGCAACATAACACAATACTTTGCAGTAGAATAGATGTTATTGGATTTTGCCACTCTTTTGAGAAGAACAAAACTCAGATACAGAAAAGATGGCAAAGGAAGTTAGAAGAAGAACAAGAAGAGTTAATGACATTTTGGAAAGTGGAGGCAAAGGGCTGAGATTTAAATGGGGTTCTGGATTGAGTCAGTGAAAAGTGTGGGTGATATCTAGACAGGACTCTGTCAGTAGCTACAAATCATAGAATCATAGAACGGCAGGGTTGGAAGGGACCTTTAGAAATCTAGTCCAACCCCTCTGCAGAAGCAGGTTCACCTAGATGGTCTGACTTTGGAGTGGACGTAAGTTTATTCCTATCATGATATCACTTTTTTTCTTATGTACAGCGGGGAAAAGGAAGGAAGGAAGGAAGGAAGGAAGGGAGGAAGGAAGGAAGGAAGGAAGGAAGGAAGGAAGGAAGGAAGGAAGGAAGGAAGGAAGGAAGGAAGGAAGGAAGGAAGGAAGGAAGGAAGGAAGGAAGGAAGGAAGGAAGGAAGGAAGGAAAGAAAACAAAAGATTAAAATTAATATTCTTCTAGGTGTCTACCTGCACAGCTTGGGAAAAAATTGATAGAGTAAGATGAGAAGTGAAGCTAGTTGCTAACTTACTACATGTTCTGCCATATGGAAGGTGAATGGGGTTCAGACTTCATAAAAAAAGAGGAAAAAAAATAAAACCAAGAGAAAGAGATATTTTCTGCTAGGGTCTCCAAAAAAATTATGATTTTCAGAATAAGGGATAATTCTTCCTGGAGGCTTTCTGCTCTGTATCTTTCCTCAGGACAGCAGCTAGATGAACCATGTTGTTATTGTCCTACTATCTAGGTGAGAGAAATAGATAGCAGAGATCCATACAACATATGATCCTCAATTACATCCTTCAGCAGACTTGCAGTCAATATCCAACCCCAGCTATAGCACTTGATAGCTTTACCAATACTAGCCAGTCCTAGTACTTCAGTATCACACTTGAACTTTATTGATTGCGTACTATAGCCATACAAATGTCAGAGTAGAAAAAGGAAAACTTCTACCAATCTTGTAGGAAGCGATAGCTTAAAATGCTATGTTATAGTCACAGGGTTTCAGGAAAATAGAAAAGATTTAATAACAGTAATATCAAAGAAGTAACTATACATTAGTGATATAGAAACAAAGCAAGTATTCCAAAGAAATCTGGTGAACAGATCATACTATCACCTCTGAATGCATGTTTTTGTATTGACGGTAGCCTAGTGAAATGTTTTCATAAGCAAATTTGCCTGATTTGGAAGGAGTGCTAAGATAAAGTGCAAGTTACTAAAAAATTAAATTTGAGACCCTGATGCCCTATCAAGGAACTATTTTCTGTTTTGTTTTTTTTAACAAAAGACACTTTATGCAGCACTGACATACTGACCGCTTCAAGCACTATACTCAACTGAAAAGAGCAAGCTGCTGCCTACCTGTAACTTCTATCAGTTTATAACCTTAGCTAATCTTAATAACAGTTGTGTTTCTACCAATATAGAAACATCAAACATCTAAAATGCTTTCAAATAGAAAAAGTACATGAATCATACATTTTTAATGAGCTAAATTATAGGTATGAAACAGCTTTCTGTTCCTACTGAAATCTATTATTGAGCTTTCCATTCACAGCATGTGTTAATCACAGACAATCATAATGGACAAAAGTTGAATTTGTCAGAACAAATCCTGTAGATTCAACCCACTCTGTTCTTTATAATGAAAATAATTTCTTTATTCTGGCAACCTATGGGCTTTTAACATCATTGCCAGTACATGGAATATGCATTTGAGTTTCTGTGGGAAGCTAGGCAAAAGTAGAGATGGAGAATATTTGGAAAGTGTTTTTATTACAGAACAAGTTTAGATAAACTTTGATAAAGTTTCAGCTTACTAGGAATGTTCAGAATGAAAATAATTTTATGAGTTTTGTTTGCAGAAACACGTACATCAGTACATGTTGGAATAGATATTTTTTTTTGGTAAAAGTAAATAAAGCTATATCTCCTTAATTCCTTTTCTTCCTTCATTTCTCTGCCTGACACTGACACTTTCTCTGACTGTAGGAAAAATTAAATATTGAGGATTAAATAATTTATTTTTTTTTGGTTCCTGGGATCTACTACTTCCTCAATGTCTTTCAAATGTCTATGTGGTCGCATGTGTAAATCTTGTCCTGTAATGGAGTTCAAATCCCTTAAGCTGTGGCAGTAACAGTAACTGGAAGATTATGTTCATGTTTCATGACCCCAAAATATGTATTGTAGTGGACTTTAGTGAGAATATGATTCACAGTAAGGGACCAAAGATCTGTTAATGAGAAACTGATGGTACAGTTACAGAAATACATTAGTGTGTGTTTGAAGTTATCCTTGGATGCTGTATTTTTCTTGGCTCCCCTCATCATTTCCTTTTGAATGAAAATGAAAGTGAACATTTACCGAAGGGATATGCTGAATGTTCTCCAACTAGTAATGGTCATTTGGCCAACTGAGTCCAGCTGCAGTTGGTGTAAAGCTCACGTGTAGAGAATGGATGCAAGCTGCTCCACATTGACTATTTTGTTTGGAAGATCTGCCCCTCTCTGGGTTATACTATTTGTTATTGCAGCCTTAACCTTTCTGTTTTAAAATAAGTGACCACAAGACTGAATCTTTACTGAGTTTTCAGAGTCCACCATATAACAATCCTCCAATCCTTATGAGATTTTTTTTGGCAAGATTTGCATGGCAGTGCTATAAACACATGAGAACATCAGAATACTATAAATAAGAAGCATGTATTTGAATTGTGTTACTATGAATATTCAGGACACATAGCTCTAAGGAAACAAGAGTTCTTTCCTTGTTTGCTCAAAAATCTGATAATACTTTTCTCTGAAGGAAATCTCCTCATACATATATATACAGGCAGTCTACAGACAAGCCAGATTTCACTAAATATTGATCTGACCCTAAAGCTTAAAATTTTACATGTACAACCATTTTTATATTGGAAAAGTAAAGAATGAAAGACCTACTGGTCTCTGTTTCATAATTGGAAACTTGACTTCATGATTTACAGGCTATGCTCCACCACAAAAGTGTAAAATTGTGTAAAAACTATTAAAGCATTTTACTTAACATTATACTGAAAATAAACATCCTTTAGATCCACAGAAAATAGGAGTTTCTCACTTTTTTTTTTTAATGGATAGTTCTTGGTTTATTTATTATTGTGCTACAACTTGACATTATTATTTCTCTGCAAAACACCTCAGTGTTTAGACCTTGATAGGTAGACCACAGTGATTTTTCTCCTGACTTAATAAATATCTAGAAGAATGTGAATTAATACTTAAAACTTTCCATATAAACATCAGCCAAATGTAGTCTCTATGGATAATGAGAGTTGGAAGGGTGATTCGATGCATATGTGGGTCCTCTCAGGGTCATCTTCAAAGTGTTAATAGTGGGCAGGTTTATCTCCCATTCAAAAATACAGGAACAGAACCACTTAAATAATGACTTCTCAGGTATTCATCTAATCAGACAAGCTGGGAAAGGAAGTTTTAGATTGACATTTTCTTGTTCACTGAACACATGACAGTCAGCCCTGTTTTTTCTTCCTGTGTCTATAGAAGCAGTTTGTTCAGCTTTATGTGAAATATTTAAATCAATATATACAGAAAACAAAGACAACTCCTAAAACTAATAATAAGGAATTAGATATTTTAATGCAAAAGCTCAATGCATTCACACAGCAAATAAAAACGCCTGTTAAAGCTTCCTCCATTGCTCTAAAGGATATTCAGATTTTCCTAGAAGAATAGTTCAACCTGCTTTCTTAGATGTGATGGAATAAGTTGCCTTGGATATCTCATAGTGACGATAACTGTCTTCATATGAATTATTTAAATACATTCTGAAACAGGAACCAGAAACCAGGCTTTGACAAAGACTGCAGGGTCACATACATTTTTCTTTTGGCTCAATGAGTATTTAAATATTTTATAAGCAGTTGAAAAGCTCCAGATACAAAGACTGCAATTATAAAGTGGAACGTCCATATTCTAATAATAAAATAATTTATACCAAGTGGAGCAATACCAACAAGAGAGTGACATCCTTTTCCCTCCCTCAGAATAAATTACTCAAATACCTACAATGGAGAACAGTACTTGCACCTCAACAAAGAATCTAGCCTTATTAATGGAAAACAGCTGCACCTGTTTCCTTATGAATCAGAATCTATACATTAACTTCAAATCAAAACATTTTGACGAATTTCAACCTAAATCACAAATAGTTCTGAAAAGTTTAAAAGCTTAAATAAATAAGTAAAAGGAAACTAACAAAATAATTGAAATTAGTATAGTCACTTCAAGGGAAGCAAAAATAAACCATGAAGTTCTACTACAGTAATAAAACTTTTAAAATGTGTTTTATTCTACATTAACTACTATTATTTAAAATACTTTCCTTTAAAATCTAATGTAATTTCAAGCAGTAATTTCAGGCATTAATAGCGCATATGCATTAATTCTTTTGAAAATAAACTTGCATTCAAGATGCTCTCAGATTATTGACTATGCAGTAAACTATAATCTTCTTTCCATACTGTATTGGACTGCATCACATATTATGAACATGAATTTTCTTCTTTCTACTGAAATTTTTCTTATTATATTCAGTTACAATAAAGAGTGTGTGGGGGAGATTTTTCAGTGTAAGATTTCCTTTTGATAAAGCAACAGGCTTACTGACAAGGGCTGATTAGTAGTAACCTCTTGTAGAAACATGTTTTCTAAATTAGAACCTTTATTTTGCATTCAGACTCATTTCTTGCAGGCTGAACTGCTGTAGTTTAATTTCTAAATGCCAAATTATGTCAAGAATTCTGATATGCTTCTGCACAAGAGTTGATTTTCCTAATCTCTGAGTCAAGGCCACAGTAATTTATGTTTCCCACTGCTGTAGAGGACTGCCGAGTCCAAAATAGTTACCAGTGTCCTCAGTTTAACACCAATAGAAATATAAGCTACATGGTTTAAGATCCAATCTTCTCTACAAAAATGTCAATACCTACCTAGGATCTAACAAAAATATCCTCAAGTAAGGTTGGAATTTTTACTTTGATTAAAATACACATAGACCAGGATTGCAAATTAATTATACTAATGCTTGGGAACACATCTTAAAAGCCAGTGTTATGCAAAAGTTGTTGCTAACATCCTGCCTGAATGTAAAGAAACAAACTGATGTTGCCTTATAGGTATTTAATTTAAAAAATTTTCACATATACAACAAGAAATTTGTATACAAATGTCTTTCAATAGACTGCAGGGTGCTGGTAATATTTTGCAAAGGATCATTTGGCTTTGCCTCCAAGACTAAAGGAAAGATTCTTGGAAGAACAGCCTGCTTGTATCTTCAAAATGCCAGCCAAAATTCTGTCTACTTTTCTTCCTGTGTAGCTGGTCTCTTTGTCTGTGTCTTGTTAAGAAAGTGTGATACAGAACATGGGTAAAAATTATCTAAGGAAGGCTGACTTCAAATTTTGTACTTTGTCAGTTTTTCATCTCATGTCATTAATACTAAAAAAACATGTCTGAGAATTTTAAAATTCTCTTGATTTTTACCAATGAGCTTTCAGCTGGGCATTTTATTAGCAACTCTGGGCAGAATGTTTTGTTTTCTTTAGACTGTTGAGAGAAAAACTGGACTCGTGTAATTTAGTGATACAAAGTCATAATGTTTCTTATAGAATGTGATTTATAATGTTACAGAGAATTACTTCTGCTTTCTGAAGAGTCATCTTCCTCAGGAAAAAAAAAAGTATAAATTACTGCAATTAAATGACAGATATCTAAATTTTTTTCAGAATAAATAAAAGTAATATGCCTACTATGTGTAGCATATAACACTGGATCAGGAATAACAATAAGATTATCTCAGAACAATCAGTGTTAATCTGTCAGACAAAAGACCACATAAAACAATAATACAGTCGTACTTAAAAGACCACATGACAGTGATTCTGTGCTAGATATATCCTTGTATTACAGATCTTTTCATATCAGTTAACAGAAATTCTTTGTACGTATAAGAATTATCTGTCTCACTCATGCTTCTTAGAGTGGTGCATTGACTTTGGCCACAGGCTCAGGTTCTAGATGCTGTCGAGTCCTATCCAGTTGTGTACAGAATACTTTTTGTAAGCTTTGAAACCCCTGAAACCATGTTTTAATGAAAATATTGACAGAATCTTAACTAGAGTATCCTAAACGTGCTGCTGTAACAATAATAGTATTTTCTTCCAGAGGGAGAAATCAAGAATTGGACAACATTATGATGGCATTTATTTATTCAGTAACAGGAGAACTGTTACAATTAACAATGAGAAAATGGGTTTATAACTGCCAGTAAATGTGCAAAATATTCATGAAAATAGCACACAAAGGATTTGTTCTGGAATGAAAGTTGAGAAGGAGCGGGCAAGGATAAGTCAAATGGAATTATATGAAATAGCCCAAACCTGACTGTCTCTGTGTTGTCATAGTGTTCTCAAGCATTTTCATATTCTAATAAATTTTTTTCCTCTATTCTGATTTTAGCCACTCACACTTTACAGTTGCATTTGTCTAACTTTTAATAACAGTTTCAACTTTTAATACAGCGCTTACTTTTTGTGAAGAGTGTCACATACCTATAATTTGAAGAATGTCTAACTTTTAAAGCTGAGATAATGGCTGATACCACCCTGCTGGCCTGGAAGAGTTAAATGTGTCAAAAGAATAGTTTTATTTCTATACTCACATACCTTTAGTCTTTCTGATATGTTTGCCAAGAGTCTAAACAGTGATTAAGGCTTTTCTGACATTTGTCTACACATAATTTCACACTCATAACATTTTCTGTTTATTACTTAACAAGAGGAAATAATAAGAATAACCTTCCAACAAGCTATTTAACTATCAACTCTCTTTTAATTTTCAATTTTAATTAAATGAAAGCCTGTTTAGTTAAGTGTAGTCCAGTGTTCATGAATAATTTTTACTTACTTTTCATTTCATTATTTTTCATTCTCTTATTTTTAACTACACAAAGAAAAAAACAAAACTCTCCATCTATTTTCATTCTTCATGTTGAACGTTTTTCAAGTACATTATCCAATTGCAATTATATGAATTTTGATCCTGCACAACGCTAAGTTTTGGACTATGTAGTACTGTACATTTTTAAGGTATCTTTCATTGTAACTGAATGGATAATCAGAATAAGTGTGAAATTTTTGTTTCACATTTCATCAATTCTAAAAACAAAGTAGTTAGAGATTTTGTAGACACAGTCTTAGATTAACTGCATACATAGTTCACAGACAAAACAACCTGAAGTTTCATAAATCCAAACAATACTTTAGAAATGTATTAAAAAGTGAGTGAAATACAAGTAGTCCACTTCTGAATTACTGGGCAGCAGGACTTACCTTCTAAGCCAATGAAGAGGTGATATCCAACCTATTTAAGTATAGTGGTTTAGTGTGAGCATAGAAGGAAAATGTTATATATAACATTACCAAAAAAAGCATTTTTTCAGTCTATCAGCAGAATAAGCAATGAGTGATCCATCCAGGTACCTCTCCATCATCAATATACTTTTGGTCTACTATTGCTGTTCCAACACACAGTGTAGAAATTCTTGTGCTTTAGAGCATATTCAGTCATTAAACCTGCAAATACAGACGGTTTCAACAGTTTTGATAAAATATGAAATCTTGCCAAAATCAACATGTTTAAAGAATCATGTCAATTAGCTGGAATTTTATTTTGAAAGAAAACTGTAAAGGAGTCCAACAATACTTGTGCAGGGCACATTTATACATTCAGAATATTATATTTTTCCTTCATTAATTGTTTTGTGATGTCTGTGCATCCAAATTCCATTTTTCTCATCAATTTAAGCTCTCACTATGTATTCAGATATACAGGTGAGCACAAGCATGTCACAAAACTCAAATTATTTTATGTATGTCTACTTTGGAAATTATCTGCTGTCTCTTAGAAATCATTTGGAACTGGCTTGAAGTGGAAACAGGACTGTATCAGAAATATCCTGGCAAGGTGTAGGCCACTGTCTTGTGTTAGAAAAAGAAACTAAAGACAATACACCTCTACATCCTTTCTTTCCTATTGTGTTCAGTGGGACAAATCAGCAGATTTTCCCATTTGCTTCCATTTCCGTGTCAGTTATGACTGAAGTTGTACTATTTTTCTGTCCAGTTAATATTCAGAACAAAATTAATAGTTGATCTGTGTTCAAAAAATGGAACTTTAAAGATTGGAAAAGATTAAATATCAATAGATAGACCTTCATTCAGGAAATAGTTTGATAATCTTTCTTAGCATTTGTGTGCTCTCACACAGTGGCACAGTTTCTTTCCAGCGCTCTTGATCTGGAAATTGAGTTTGAAGACTTGAAAAGAAGTTGTCCATGTGCTGTCCTGCAGTGCTAGCAGCACAAACTCTTCAGCAAACATGAGGCAAGGAGCATGAGAAAAAAAATGCTGTACCACTGTGCATTTTTCTTGATTTTTTTTTTCCAGTTATGTTTTGACAAACATGTCCATGAAGTGGTTCAAATACACTTCTGATTTTTCATTAAAAAAATTCATTTAATTTGGATTCAACATGAACGAATTCCTGATTCCATCTGTACTTCAACCATAATTGTATATGTTTTGTTTTCAAGCAAGCAAGTTCTCAACATTTCTTTCTGTAAAAAAAAAACATCATGGAAGTTTTGCTGCAGCTTTTCTCTTTGATCGTGTATGGAAAGACAGGGAAACCTAGACTGAAGTTAGCACTCCAGAAGATCTCCAAAACCAGACAGAGGTTTCATTAGTGCTGGAATATAATCTGGTTTTAAATTTCAGTTAATTTTATAGGTAGTAATTTAACTTCTAAATTGAGTAAAAGTAACAAAAAAAAACCCAAAACCCTGTAATAAGGATAGTCCAACTTTAGAGACATTGTCAAGAAACCCATCCTAATCATCCCAATCCTAATCAACCCATCCTAATCTTTTTCTGTAAATATATGGTTATGGTCAATTTTCCTTTTGCTTGCTATTGGTATCACCTGAAAAGTAGTAAACAGACAGTGTTTACTGCTTATTGTGAACCACAGTCAAACTATGTCTTCTTTGCTAAAGCAATCCATTTTCAGACTGTAGAGGAAGGACTCAGCAAAAGTTGACTGATTATGTTCTTCAGAGACCAGTGAATCTCTTGAGCCACAAGGTGTTGTGTTTGTTATGTAGAGCAGAACTGTCTTTTCCCTTTCTCTTATGAAACATAAAGATTTGCAATTCTCAACCAATCTGATGTTAATAAAAAACAACCAGTATTAATACTGTTATCTTCCGAGTCTTCCAAAATCTTACAAAAAAAAATTGGTTATCTGCACTTATTTTGTGTTTCTATAGAGGATTTCTATGTATTTGCTCTAAGAAATAAGTGATCTTGAACATTGTGTCCATGATCTGAACAGGCTTAGGGGAACAAACAATTTTGTTATCAGTGTTAATGTTAAACAACATGTCCATGAACAGAACAATGGCTGCTATGCCAAGAGCCTTCCAACCATGCTTTCACATGACGCCAGCCCTTCTCACTGGAAAATGGCAGTGTTTTGTGAGACTTGTCCAAGAACAAGACCTGCTTCATAACAATCAAAGTAAAGGTGAAAATTTATAGTGCTCTTCCATTAAAGGAATTACAACACTAAAAGTGACAACATTACCAATTAATAATATCCATATGTTAAATACAATAGCTCAAGAGATAGGTATGCATTTTTTAGTGATGATGAAGATATGCTTGCTGACTTCATTAGCTGAAGGTTTAGGTAGCTTACTGTCAGTGAGAGAAAAAAACACTAAAACCTCACTAAACCTATTTCTTTTTCTGCAGTAAGTTGTATGCTGTGACCATTTAATTTGATTATAACTCTATGTACTGAGCCATTGATTAACATTATTACAAGCTGACTTCACCCTGTTTTCATTATAAGTCTACTACTTATCCCTCAGCAATTTCTCTGGCCCTTTGTGGTTTGAAAAGCATATATATAACAAACTGCTTGTGAGTTGAGATAAGGACGGAGAGATCACTCAGTAATTAACATCACAGGCAAAACAGACTCAACTTAGGGAGAAAAAGGTTTGATTTATTAAAGAAAAAATAAAAGCAGGAATAGGATTAATAAAACTGTCTTAAAAAAAACCTCCCCCACTCCTCCACTTTCCGGGACTCCTTTTCTTTTCCCCCCAGCGGCACAGGGCATGGGGAATGGGGGTTGCAGTCAGTTCATTACAGATGGACTTTGCCACAGCTGCTTCTCAGGGGGAGGCCTCCTCACACTTCCCACTGCTACACTATGGGGTCCCTCCCCACGGGAGACAGTCCCTCATGAACTTCTCCAGTGTGGGTCCTTCCCATGGGCTGCAGCTCCTCACGAACTGCTCCAGCATGGTCCTTCCCATGGGGCAGCTCCTCACACACGCTGCCCGGCGTGGGTCATCCACTGGGAGAAACAGTCCTTCAGGGACAGATTGCTCCAGCCTGGGTCCCCTCACGGGATCACAAGTCCTGCCAGCAAACCTGCTCTGGCATGAGCACCTCCTCCATGGACTCCCAGGTCCTGCCAGGAACTTGCTCCAGGATGAACTTCTTACAGAGTCTCCCTCTGGCCTCCCTCAGGAATCCACCCGCTCCGGCATGAGCACCTCTCCCACGGGCTGCGAGTGGGTCTCTGCTTCCCGGTGGTACCCCATGGACTGCAGGGGGACAACCTGCAGTCCTCACCACTTATCGCAGGAGAGCCTTCTTTTCAGTGCCTAGGCACCCTCTTCCTCTCCACTGACCCTGGTGTCTGCAGAGATGTTTTCACATTCCTCTCCCTGTTGCTGCTGCAGTTCTGCAACTGTGCAACAATTTCTTCTTCTCAAATATGTTATTCACAGAGGCGTTACCTCCACCACTATTTAGCCAGGCCTGTGTCAGGTGCAGGGTCCAACTTAAAGCTTACTGGCCCTAACCATGTCAGCTACAGGGGAAGCTTCTGGCAACTCTTTGTGTTTAAAGAAGCCACTCCTTTTGCCCCCCTGCTACTGAAAAAAAAAACACTGGCCAAAACCACTACAGACACTTAGCTGAGATTTTACAGACTCAACTCTAACGCTGCCTGACTTTTTGGATCATATTAGTTAACATGTTATGTTTGTAGGAAAACTAGACCTGGTTTGAGGAAAGTGATACACAAGCTGCTATAGAGTCTGTAAGGCAATAAAAAAACAATTTCTAAACATTCACATTGACCTCATATCCTTAGAAAGTCCATTTTCAAAACCTAAGTATGTTGTGTCTAAATGATGGACTAAGTCTGGCTATCTGTTCCACTTACCACCCAATTCTGTCTCAAGATGAATTTTAGTTATCTACTACTTCCTCTATTCACCTTCCTGCCTTCATCTTTTAAGAAAGGATGAGACAGACTTGTGGATGGGATGTTCCATGAGGTCTAGTTAGGTCTTCAGCTTGAAACGTCAGGAATTCAGATTCTGGGAAGCACCAAAGAACATCTGACTCCATAGTTCAGTTGCAGACTCAGGTTTTAAGTACTGAAATCTGTTCTACATATTCTATAAGATTAGTCTTTTAAATACCAGTCGAGGCGCACAATGTAGATAAACAAGTAGAGATTCTTGGACTAATTAACAGGGACTTAGCTTGAGTGAAGTGACATGTTGTTGCAGGTATACTGCTTCTGATCTCTGTCCTTTTGTTGAGACTAGTGTAGTAATAATGTGGTCTCTGGAAACTATAGGATATTTGAGACTGTTATCCTCTATTTTACTTTGATAACCAATGCACCCCAATACTTTATCTGTTTATTCTTTCTTGCCCTATGCCTCTTTTCATGACAGTTGTTATTCTGTGTGTTGCTAGGACCCTGGTATGTTGGTAACAGAAGGGAGAAATTCACAGCTGTCTCTCTCTTATGCCAAGACCTTTAAGGCAGAATCTAAGTCACTAGACAGAGATATATTTACTAAATTGGGACCAAGAGGATATGTTCAAAGTGTCCTGAAATAGAAACTTTGACCCTTTGGAAACACAAGCAGCGTTTCAAATGCAAACAGTCTCAGTTAGCAGAAATTTTAAAGGAAGAAAGAGAAAGCAGAAATGTCTGGAAATTGTTCAGGGATATTATGTCTGCACATAGAATAGAGGAGCACCATTTATGCACAGACTGAGACATATTACCTGGCTCAGAAAGAAAAGTAAAGCATATTTGCACCTGATGCATAAAATTCAACACCACAATAATTTTCATAGGTTAAATTTAGGCCATATTCTTGAAAGAAATCAAAGGTTTATTAATTCCTTAATCATTAATACTGTTTCCCTTTTTGTCATTGTCTTAGACTAGCAGCTTTGTGAATACTTAGTTCTCTGCTTCTCCTGAAGTTTTTATATGGAAATAGATTTAGTTTACAGCCAAATTTAGTTCAAGCATCTACCTTTGAAAAATACAATATCACAGATATAGCAGAGAGAAGGATGTGAACAAAGATGGAAAGTGATTGGAAAGAAAAGACTGCTAACTTTTAATATGCTTCTAGACAATAGATATTTCATTCAGAGCAGTAATGGAGATGCACAGACACACGTTCAAACCAGCATGCCATATTTTATGACCTATAAATTAAATCATGTATCATTCCTTTTGTGTGCAGGACAAATCCTACTGCTAACAAAGTCAATGGCTGACTTGCTGGTTTTGATAGCAGAAGTTTTTGAAAGGCTGGAGAATAATCTTGGATCTAAAATGAACAGTAGAGACTCTGACTAAGTTAATCTAGAAGACAAAAGGACAGGATATGGGTTTTCCGTATAGTTTATTACTAGGGTAAAAAATTTAAAAAAAAGGTCGTGACACAGATATTTGGGAATCAGATAGTTTTACCTTCAACTTCATTAAACTAAAATTAGTAGCAGACACACAGTACTTAAAATGCAAACAAGTACACTTATATTTTTGCAAAAATGCTATAAAAAAGAGAGAATTCTTTTTTTTTTTTTTTTTCAGAAAAATACATCATGTGAATTGTAACCAGTATAATATAAACAAAACATGATCTTTCAAACAAAAAGCAATAGACCCCCAATAAACCAATGAATTTCATAAATAATCTGCATTACAAAATTGGGGAACACTAGAAATCAATATATTTCATTTGTCAACAAACACCTAAGAACTGCATAACACTTCATTATGTACATAATTCAGTATAGCCCCCATAAATGTAAAAGTTTATGTTCCTTGCATCTTTACATTTGCTTGGTATCTGAAATTGAATTTGGGGAAATCTCCAAATAAACAAAGGAATATATTTGTCCATTCTGATGTGATTTGAAACATACATGCACTTAAAATGTCTGATTAGTACTCTGGATGTATCCAGTTTGAAATAACTATTTTACATAAAGAGGAAATAAAAGAGCAGATTGCTAAGTGAGATATAAACATGATTTCTCTTAGGCTGAAAGCCGACACTCTCCCTTACTTAAAATTATTCTAAATATCGCACGTCAAATATTTTAGACATTATTGAAAATGGCTGTCATAGAAAATGTAAAAGGACTCTGCATATATTCAGCATGGCCTTATTGTCTGAATGCGTGAATCTCTACACTGACACAAAATTGCTACCCTGTCAGCACGTAAAAGGATGGATCATTTAATCTCTTCAGTGATGAAGTTTCAAATCCACAAAGCACAAGCTATCAGTCCTTTGAGATGATTATGATGCCTCGAACCTGACAGCTTGCGATGACAGCTTTCACAAATTCTGAAGATCAAATTGTTCCTGCATTTAACAGAAGAAGGCAGGTGTGTACAAAACAGAAATGGATGAGGCTAAACATGAGGATAGTGTGATCTTTGTATTGAGTGTAATTGTTGAAAGTTATACAAGGGAAAATTATAGATTTTGATTTTGAACCTCTTCATGATATACACAGATGAGGGCACCAATAACCCATATGGGTAAAAGGTTTGCCAGGAAAAGAATATCAAGATAAACAGATGGCTGTACTATTGCCATATGGCTCCTCGGAAATTGGACGACACTATGGCATTTTGCCACAAGATAGATCTAGTGTTATTTTTGTGCCAATATTTTAAGCAATGCAAGAAAGGAATACATAACTATCTGCAATTAGCTCTGTTATGTATATATAAAAATAATAATTGTTTTATGGGAAATTTTGTAGGCTGACGTTTCTGAAATGCAGATAGTAATTCACTGAAAAATTATTCGCTTCAGCTCTATATTTTGTGCTCTTAATAGAAAAATGTGTTAAATAAACTAAATTGCTGTGCTGATGAGGCTTAATTTCACAGTTTATCTCCCTGTACAGTACAAAGAAATCTTCTCTAAACACTTACAAGGTTTGTAGTTCTAAAAAAGCAGAGGCAAGACAAAGCAAACTATAGATCCCTCTAAATAAATGAGCAAGTCTAAAACTAGCACGGCTGGGTATCTGCATATGTAATTGAATTAGTGAAATATAACCTTGTACCGAGAGTCAAAGGTTTGCTCTTCTTGTAGAGAGATAACTTCACAGGACTTTCCTATGGTTTGACATTGTTGGTTGGCATATCAGGTGTGTCACTACTTTTTCACATATACTTATATACTTATTAGTGTTTTTGCACTGTCTCAGACATCTCCTTAGTTCTGATTCAGGCTTCTCAGTGGCTACAGAGTTGTAAAGCCTATAGTACAGGCCTTTTTTTTTTTTTTTCCCATTCTTTATTTCCCTGCAGTATTGTCGGCTTCAGGGGAAATTTCAACCATATCTTTGAAGTATGGAAACAGTTGAGCTACTGTAGAAAACTGTGTGTGGTTTTTGCGCCCAGCAAAATCTTTCTTCATGCACTTGCAATCTGTTTCTCTTTAACAGATCTTGCATCTTAATTCACATTTCATTAGAAAACTGTTTCTGTTGCAGAATATTCAGAAGTGCAAGCAAGGCACGTCAATATTTCACTTGTATTGCCACTTGCACTGAGATACGAAGGCTTTTGACAGAGAAATAGTAAGCTGACCACATCTTTTGGCATGAATGACAACAGATCTTCAAAACCAGCTTATTCTCCCACCTAATTATTATTACTGTGAGTCACTGTTAATTCCATTTCTATAATACTCTATTTGGCTATATTCGACAGATTAGTTCTGCTAGGTTGGCTCAACAACAGCTCTTGGTCACAGTCTTTTAACACCCTGTTCAAGGGAGGAGAAGTAGGAGGGAAAAGAAAGAAAGCAGAAAATGAGAAAGAGATTGAGGAAGTAAACTTCTAGGGAACTTAAAATAGTTGATTATCATGGCTTGTCTATTCAGTACAATCAAGACAGTATGGTCTTAAATAAAAAGATCCTAGGCATTATGAAAGATATCTTTCAAAAAAAGATGATACATTTAATGACAAATACATCGAGATCTGTAAGATTTTAGTTGTAAATTTTCAATAGAATTCTTTCCATTTTATCATCTGGAAGAAAAAAAAAGGAATATTTCCATTGTCAAACCAACATATTTATTTAATGGAAAGTCAACCACCCTTTTCCTCACATATTTTTATTTTAAAATTATTCTCTTTAAAGGTGCATTTCCTTTAGATACTTTGCTTATAATAAACTAATAATTTCCTACTTTTCACTGGAAAACATTTCACTGGTGTTACCGATATATTTATTCTGTGATGCTGTCCTCTGCAAAGTGGATTTTGACTGTTGAAAATATAGATTTTATTTTACAATTTAATCTGAAAATTGGCTGAGAATGGCAGAGAATAGACAATATTGGCAATCTGAGGGAAGAGAGAGACATTTTTCTGAGAATAAGGAATCGAGTCATCACTGCAAAATGAAGTCTAGAAGCTACAAAATTATTTTAGGTAGCTACACTATAGGGAAAGTAAGTGAAAACCTGTTTAACTAAAGAACAACGTTAACACAATAATTGGTTATAAACTAATTGTTGAATGCTTGCTTTCTGGCAATAAGAACCATTGAGATCTAAAATAGTTTGCATACAGCGCTTAGGGAAACTTCTTAGAATCATAGAATCATCAAATTGTTCCAGCTGGAAGAGTCTTTCAGATCATCGAATCCAGCCTTTGTCCCAGCATTATCAACCCCTAGACCATTTCCCTAAGTGCAATATCTATCCATCTCTCAAACACTTCCAGGGACTGTGACTCCACCACCTTCCTGGGCAGCCCATTCCAATGCCTGACAACCCTTTCAGTAAAAAAATTCCTCCTAATATCCAGCCTGAACCTCCTCTAGTGCAACCTGAGGCCATTTCTTCTTGTTCTATTCATTTCTTCTAGGGAGAACAGACCAATACCTGCCTTGCTACAAGTTTCTTTCAGGTATCTGCAGTGAGTGATAAAGTCTTCCCTGAGCCCTCTTTTCTCCAGGCTAAACAGTCCCAGATCCTTCAGCCATTCCTCATTGGAGACATACTCCAAATCCTTTACTAGCTTGGTAGCCCACCTCTGGATCCTCTACAGTGCCTCAATGTCCTTCTTGTAGAGAGGGGTCCAAAACTGGACACAGTATTTGGGGTGTGGCCTCACCAAAGTGGAGTACAAGGGAATATGATCACCTCCCTCCTCCTGCTGACAATACTGTTCATGATACAGGCCAAAATGTCATTGGCTTTCTTGCCCACCTGGGCACACTGCTGGCTCATGTTCAGCCGCTGTCAACCAACACTCCCAGGTTCCTCTCTGCCTGGCAGCTTTCCAGCCACTCCTCCCCAGGGCAGTAGCACTGCTGGGGGGTGTTGTGGCCCAAGTGCAGGACCAAGCACTTGGCCTGATTGAACAAGAATAGCCCCAGTAGTGAGCCTTGGGGGACACCACTCATGACTGGCCACCAACTGGATTTAGTTCCATTGACCACAACTAACTGGACCCAATCATACAACCAGTTTTTCACCCAGGAAAGTGTATAACCATCCAAGGCAAGAACAACCAGTTTCTCTAAGAGAACAGTGTGGGAAATAGTGAACAGTGTCAAATGCCTTACTAAAGTCAAGGTAGACAACATTTGCAGCCTTTCCTTTATCCAATAAAAGCAGGTCACCCTGTCATAGAAGGAGATCTGATTTGTTAAACAAGACCTACCCTTCATAAATCCATTCTGACTGGTCCAGATCACCTGATTGTCCTGCATGTCCTGCTTAACAGAACTTAAGATGACCTGCTCCATCAGCTTTCCAGGCACTGAAGTTAAACTGACAGATCTGTCATTTTCTGGATCATCCTTCCATCCCTTCTTACATATAAATGTTATATTGACTAACTTCCAACCAGATGGGACCTCACCAGTCATCTAGGACTGCTAATAAATGATGGGCAGTGGCTTGGTGAGCACCCCTGACAGTTCCCTCAGCACTCTAGGATGTACCCCATCCAGCCTCATAGATTTGTGTACATCATCATGGAGCAGCATTTCCTCATGAATTGTAAGTGGATATTTTGCTCCTCATCCCTGTCTCTTGGCTTGAGGGCATGACTTTCCCCAGTAGAAATGCTCCTATTATTAAAGACTGAGGCAATGAAGGCATTAAACATCTCAGCCTTTTCCTTATCTTGTAATACTACATTTCCTCCTGGATCAAATAGGGGTGGGATACTCTCCCTGTTCTTTCTTTTATTGTTCATGCACTTATAGAAACTTTTCTTATTATCCTTTACCTCTAAAGCCAGTTTGACTTCTAGCTGGGCTTTTGACCTAATTGCATTATATGGAGAGAACTGGTGAAGCTGAGATTTATTTTCATTTCTTTAAAGATCCCGCATTAGCAGCAGCGACTCATTTTGATAAAGCTGACCCCGCACCAGGGGCAGCAACTCATTTTGCTACAGCTAGCCCTGGGCCAGGGGCAGCGATTCACTTCACTAGAGATCCCAAGCCAGGGGCAGTGATTTTCTTTAAAACTATGGCCAGAGAAGGCAGTGTGCCGTGGGAGAGACCCTTTATCACTATGGCCGGAGCAGGCTGTGTCCCGAGGAAGGAACCCAATACCCACAACTGCAAATGTGGGAAGGAACCCACGACTAAGCAGCTCATCAAACCTATGCCCAGAAGAGGCCTTGTCCTGAGAGAGGGACCCTATAACTGCAGAAACTGCAACTGTGGTCAAGAATCCACGCCAGAGATATTCACTAAGGACTACGTCCCGTATGAGGGACCCTGTATCGGCAGAAGCCACAGTTGCTGGGAACAACCCATACCAGAGAAGTTTGTTAAAGACTGTGTTCTGGGGGAGGAACCCCGTGTTGGAGCAGGGGAAGAATGCCAGGAGTCGTCCTCATCTGAGAAGAAAGAAGTGGCAAAGCCCATCTGTGAGAGACTGACCACATCCCCCATTCCCTGCCATTGAGGGGGGAGGAGGTAGAGATACTGGGAGCAGTGAGCTGGGCCTGGGAAGAAAGGAGGGGTGAGGGATGGAGATCTTAAAGTGCTGGTTGTAATTTTCCCATCATCCTACTCCCTTTCTGCTTTTATTCCATTCTGTTTCTTAAAGAATACACTTTCCTACTCTACTTTTCTCTAAGTCGAGTACTGGAGTTTGTTTTGCCCAGAACCTTAATTGGCACTGAGCCCTCCCTGCCTTTGTCTTAATCCACAACATCCTTGCTTATCTTTTTACTTCCATTTCGCTGGGGCCTCTGCCATCCTAACAAGGGTGGGGGTGAATGAGGGCACCGAGTGAGATACTGTCATGGTGCTGCTATGCTAGCTGGGCCAAACCACGACAATAACCTAACATCATTCTTGCACTCATTGTGTGTAGTGTGCCTCTTTTTCCAGAGGTCTCTCTTTTTTTTCCCCCAGATTTTAACCCAAATCTCCCTATTCAGTCAGGCCAATCTTCTTTGCCTCCAGCTCATCTTACGGTACCTGGAGATGGCCTGTTCCTGAGCCTTTAAGTCTTCCTTCTTGAAAAGTATCCAGCCTTCCTGGACTCCTATACCTTTCAAAACTGACTCCCAAGGGATTCTAACCTCCTAAACAGGTTGAAGTCTGCCTGTTGAAAGTCCAAAGTGTCAGTTTTGCTGCCCCGTCTCTTAACATCTCTGAATAGAGAACTTAACTTCATGGTCACTACTCTGCAGACAGCCTCCAACTGCCTCATCCTCCACAAGACCTTCTCTGTTCACAAACAAGAGATGTAGCAGGCACCCTCCTTGGTCAGTTCACTTACCAGCTGTGTGAGGAAGTTATTCTCTGCACATTCCAGGAACCTCTTGGTTTGTTCCCTCTCTACCGTATTGTATTTCCAGCAGGTATCTGGGAAGTTGAAGTCTCCAACAAGTACAATGGCAAGTGATTGTGAGATTTCTCCTAAGTGCTTATAGAATGTTTCATCTACTTCACTACTCTGATTGGGACAGAAGTCCCAATGTGGGAAGTATTCCACCACATTTCTGTGATAGCCACTATGTCATAGTTTTCCTATTACATCATGGCTTCAAGCTCCCTCTGTTTGTTGCTCATACTCTGTGTATTGGGATAGAGGCACTTCAGATCAGCTCATGATCCAAACACCTTTTTGTGAGTGTGAGGGCAATTTCCTACCAGATGCTTCCCAGTTGTTTCTCTGACTTCTAAATCATCAACAGCCCTTGCCTCTTCATTTCTCATTATATGTCTAACCCTTGTATTCACTGAGAAGGCAGTCTTCATTAGAACGACATCCTATGAGCCCTGGAATGCTTCGCTTGGGCTTATTCATAGCAGGCCCAGCTATAACCCCTTCCCCCTTTGTACTGCAAGCTTTAAAGAATAGGATAGACAATTATTTTTTGAGTACTGTGATCCATACAACATGGGGAAAGACTAGCTAACTAGGTAACCTCTGAAACTTCCTTCCAGACTTATTTCTATAATATGATTTAATTGAAGACCAGAGGATCGGACCAAATTTACTGATAAAGAGAGCAATTTCAGAACTATGCTTTAACTGTTAAGAAAATTAAAAATCCACAAACTACTTTAGCTATCAGAGAACTATACTTCTAAATAATATTTATATCAGCTACCCAGAATGAGTATTTTGATGTACATTAATAATGGGATAGCTTTTCAGAACGTTTGCAGGTCTCAAAATCTTGTTGAGTACTTGCATGAAAGGTGCAGCTTTTAAAAGTGCTTTTCACTGGGTGTGTTGCAGGAAAAAAGATAATTAATGACATGAAAGCTTGAAAAATATACAAAAAACATGCTTCGGGAGGCTTTGTACTTTTCCAAATAGGAGTAATTTCACACATAACTTCAGGATTTTGTAGGACCAAAGCTTAATTCTTGGATAATTTTTCTTAGATATCTATTTAATAACAATGTTCATCTGCGTTAAATTCTAGATACTGTTCTATATGTTATTGATATAAATTCCCACTACAATATTAACTCCATTTTAACTTTTTTTTTCTTGTTACCTTGCTTTTTATTTATGATGTGATAGGCTAACTAAAACCAGAATTTGATTTCAATACATAATGATAGGCAAAATGATAATTCCAAGGTATGTAGTAAATTTTCCTTTTAAAAAAACTCTTTACCCCATTGTCCTGGTTTCACCTGGGATACAGTTAATTTTCTTCCTAGTAGTTGATGCAGTGCTGTGTTTTGGATTTAGTGTGAGAATAATGTTGATGACATACTGATTTAGTTGTTGCTAACTAACACTTATCCTTAGATAAAGATTTTTCACTTTCCCAGGTACTGCCAACAAGGAGGTGCACAAGAAACTGGGAGGGAGAATGGCCAGGACAGCTAACCCAAACTAACCAAAAGGCTATTCCATACCATAGGACATCATGCTCAGTGTATAAACTGACAGGAGTTGGTGCTGCGGATAGTTCAGGGCAAGGACATCAGTCAGCTGGTGGTAAGCAAATGCACTGTGCATCACCTGCTTTTTCTTGGGATTTCTTCTCTCTCTTTTGGTTATATTCCTTTATATTATTATTGGTACTGCTATTATTATTAGTTATCATTTTATTTAATATTGCTGCTGACATTATTGTATTTTAATGCGGTTTATATTATATATAAATATATATATATATAAATATATATGTAATTTATCATATATAATTTATAAATATAAATTTATTTATATATTATTTATAGTTATATTATTCTTAATCCACAAGTTTTATTTTGTTTTTCTCATCTTCTNAGTGTGAGAATAATGTTGATGACATACTGATTTAGTTGTTGCTAACTAACACTTATCCTTAGATAAAGATTTTTCACTTTCCCAGGTACTGCCAACAAGGAGGNCCCATTCCACTGGGAAGGGGAAAAGTGAGCAAGCTTTATAGTGTTTAATACCCGGTTTAGTTTAGTGGTTAAACATCTGCAATAACAGTCTTCCTTTTGGGAAGGAAGTTTGTCTTTGTTGCCAGTTTCCAATACCTTTAAGATGGGTATTTTAAATCTTTAAATGTTTAACTACTGCTGAGTTTTTAATTATATATTTGTGCCTGTGTGACTGTTTCACACTCTATTACATTTNACCATAGGACATCATGCTCAGTGTATAAACTGACAGGAGTTGGTGCTGCGGATAGTTCAGGGCAAGGACATCAGTCAGCTGGTGGTAAGCAAATGCACTGTGCATCACCTGCTTTTTCTTGGGATTTCTTCTCTCTCTTTTGGTTATATTCCTTTATATTATTATTGGTACTGCTATTATTATTAGTTATCATTTTATTTAATATTGCTGCTNACAGGAAAGAGAAAATACAACAAAAGACTTGGGGGTTGAGAAAAGGGCAGGGAGAGATTGCTCACCAATTACCAACACAAGTAAAACAGGCTCAACTGGAGGAAAGTTAATTTATTACCAGTGAAAACATAGCAGGATAATGAGAAATGAAAAGTAAATATTAAAACATCCTCTCCCTACCCCTCTCTTCTTCACAGGCTCAAATTTTTCCATACCTCCTTCTCTGCAAAGGCACAAGGGGATGGAGAATAGAGGTTGAGGTTTGTTACTCACAGATTCTCTGCCACTCCTTCCTCTCAGGGAGAGAACTCCTCACACTCTCTCCTTTCTCCAGTGTGGGGTCCCTCCCATGGGAGACAGTCCTCCGAAACCTCCTATAACTCGATTCTTTCACATGGGCTGCAGTTATTCATGAACTGCTCCAGCATGAGTCCTTTCCCCAGGGTGTAGTCCTTTAGAAGCAGACTACTCCTGTATAGGTCTCACATGGGGTCAAAAGTCCTGACAGCAAACCTGCCACAGTGTGGGCTCCTTTGTTCACAGGGTCACAGGTCCTGCCAGAAGCCTGTTCCAGCCTAGACTTCCCATGGAGTCACAGTCTTCTTCAGACATCTCCCTATTCTGGTATGGGGTCCTCCCTGGGCTGCAGGTGGATCTCTGCTCCACTGTTGCCTCTATGGCTGCAGTTGCAGAGCTTGTCTCACCATAGACTGTATCATAGGTACAGGGGATTCTCTGCACTGGCCCCTGGAGCACCTCCTCTTCCTTCTTCACTGACTTTGTTGTCTGCAGAATTGTAGTTATTTTCACTCCTTGCTCCAGTTGGAGTTCCCATTGAGGGGGCAGATGGTTTATTCTTCTTAAATATGTTAATCGCAGAGGTGTTACAGCCATCACTAATTGGCTCAGCCTTCACCAGTGGTCTGTCTTGGAGCTGGCTGGTATTGGCTCTATGAGATATAGGGGAAGCTTCTAGTAACTTCTCATAGAAGCCATTCCTATAGGCACATCAACTACCAAAACCTTGCCACACAAACCCATTACAGACATATTATCACAATTCTTTTACAGTGCTAAACACAGCTGACTGGCCTATTGCTTAATGGAAGATAAGAAGATATGAGATATGGCGTGGTGAAAATTGTTCTTTATTATTTTTTCCTGATTTCTTGTGCATATACCTTCTTCATTGTGCTCTTGTGTTTCTTCTAGAAAAAGAAAATCATACCATATTATTAAGCACAAGAGAAAGGAGAAGGCTAGTTTTCTTCAGCTGTTACTAGAAGATGAGATGGAGAGACTCTTAAAGCCTCAGGAGTTACACAAGAAGTCCTCCAGAGGCCCAGAGAAAACACTGCAATGAAGTAAGCAGTAATTACTGAGCTTACAGTGTTCTCACTACTTTTGTATTATTTAGAATTCTGTTTTAGTGAAAACGACGTTTTTTTATAAGCAGCTTTAACAGCTCCTAATGAAAACAAATCACTCGAGCTAGGCTTCAGCTACTGCTTTAGTGCTTGCCTGTAATGTAGACCACAAGTGCTGAAAAAATGTTTTGTCTCCCACTTTTTCAGGGAAGTGCTATTTATGGGAACAATTGGTTTAGATCAAAGATTCAAGGAGATGTCAAAACTTTCCTTCTACTGCAAGACAACAAATAGCAAGAATTTAAATATAGATTTAGGCAAAGGCTGAGAGATCGGTTCTTTGTTTGATTTTGGATTTTTTTATTAAGGCAGCTTAGGAATTGCAAGCCACTTTCTGCTTCCCCATCAGTTTTGACAAAAAGTAAAAGACCACAAATCACTGATTTGCAGAAGATGGGGTGTTTTTTTGGTTATAAAAAGAGCTATATCTGTTGATTATCTCAGTTTCTGAACAGCTGTCTACACTTGGTCATCACGAACAATTTTTTAGGAAAAATTTATTGAAGAGGTGGAAAACTCTGACTTAAGAATGCAAATACATGACTGTCTTTTAGAATGTGATGAAGAACACTATGCAGATCTGCAACCTAAGGTTCAACTTTTGACTTTGGTTCACAACAGCTCTCATTTTCCACCTACTGAGAAAAATGTGCATCTTGAGTCATTCATGTACTCCATCTTTAATATCTTCATTTCATTTTTATATGGGAAACAACATTTAATTATTAGACAAATAAATTATAAGATCATAAGGAAAAATTCATAACACATGCATCATTTATAGACTTTCTGGGGATTCTTACTGGAGGTTTTATGTCAGCTTGAGTTTTTGATTGTTTTGGAAGTGGAAATCCACACTTTCCTTGAAGACATTTTGAACAAAATGTCTTCAGTTTAAATGACAATTTTCTTTTAATACTTTTTTTTTT
>WBNH01003456.1:248180-317534 GCA_013401255.1 Urocolius indicus | reverse complement strand
TATATCTCTACTTTCAGTTCTGCTTTTTTATATATATACCCTTGCAGGTTGTTCTTCTACAACAAAATGTCTCCCAGCAGCCTTGTTTCACAGTGGGTATTTTCTCATCACATCTGGCAATCAGGTTTGATTTTATATAGTCCAGTTTAGGCCTTCCAGTTGTATTTTCCTTCACTTTTAAGTCTCTGCTCTGTATTAAGGTTCATTTGAATTAGAATTTCTGCACTTTCAAAAATTACAAACCTGAAGAGGAACAAACTTGTTGACAAAGGGATCACACATTGCTCCCTTCTCCTGGGATCTTCCATGAGAAAATCAAATGAAAATAAATTCAAAAGACAGAAACAGTGGAAATAATTTGCTGGGCATCACAAGGGAAAAGAACAGAGTGAGAATACTACAGGCCTCAGGACACTGTGACAACTGCTCTCACCAAAAAAAAATCTACTTCAATAAGATGTCCAGAAATGATACATTTTATACTAAACTTCAAAAAGCCCGACACAACAGAACTGTACAGAACTTGAACTGGAATTCACCTGCAATTGCCCTCCATGAAGAGGCAGAAAAATATAAACATCACCCCATTCTGCCATTATCATTAAAGACAGAAGATGTGACAGAAAAGCCCAGTGACAAAAAGAGAAGCATATTTGCCTGTGGTTACCTCACCTTCTTGCACACTGTCTCTCTCAATTAATTCTTCTGGAAATGCACATTGTGTTGTTTCATAAACATCAATTTCGTTTCCTTTTCAGAGAGTTGTCTATCAACAGTCATTATTAAAGTGCCCTAACTATGTCAACCCTACATAAAACTTCCAGCCTTCTATCCAAACAGCCCTCAGCTTCTTTCTCAAAAGCTTATAAGGAAACAGAAGGAAACACAATATAAAAGCACTGGAGCATACAACTATACACCTCCACCATCAAAATGGAAAAATCACTGACCCAGAAATACCCTGAACTGTGTACGGTTCTCTAAAGACCACAAGCAATCAACAGGATGTGTCTGAGCTCTGTACAAATCACAATCATACTTTATCTCTCTTTTTTTTTTTCTTTTTTCCTTATACAAGTGTCATTGGCACCTCTCAGGGCACGTGATGATGCCTGTGGCAAGAAGGTCAGAAGTAATATCAGGGTGTCTCAGTGTCTGTGGAAATACAGACCCTGACTTCAATGAAACTACAACTGTAAGTTCTGAGGAAAAAAAATTATTGGCTTAAATACATTTCTTGTTGAAAAACCTTCTAAAATCTGTGTTAACTATGGCATCCAACTGAGTGAAGTGGAAAAGATCTTCTCCAAAACGTGGTGCATTTTCATATCAGCTGGAAAGGAACAACAGAGTGGAATTATGTCACAGCAGGAGGTGACCAGACTACTTCACTTTTTTACCAAAACTAGTTTTGGGGCCTTTTTTATTCTCTCTGCTATATGATGAATTTCTTGGACTCTTACTTATGAAACATGTGCTTGTTTGCAGCACAACCTCAAGAACTCTTTGTTTTTCTCCACCTACTTAGACAATACCAGACTTTTTGGTGAGGTTTTATGACTTCACCACATTAAAGAAGTTAAAAAGCAATGCTTTGATTGTTTTATAACACCAGGGAAATAAGCATGTTGAGCTGCAGTCATATCATGACCACCTTAAATTGTGGAATGTCTTCTCTACAATTCCCTCAAACCGCTAATGGAACTGGAACATCTGGGTAGCATTATGCATTTTCTTTGATTTTTTTAATGTAAAAAATGAGAACTGCTTTTTACCAATCCTGTAGCAGAGATAAAAGATGTGAAAGACCAAATAGTTATCTTTAAATCCTAGCTTAAAGATGTTGCTGCCTCTTTAAATTAAGAATAAATTGGCAAGCAATAAGACAGCACTTCCTAAAATGAGTAACATACAAACTATAATCATATGGTTACAACTGCCTGTCAGCAAAGAAATTGCCAAATGAAATCTAAATCTACTGGCTTCTAAGCTGCAGAATAATCTTATGTGTAAATATGTAAATATATGTAAATATACTAGCTATTAAAATACATGCTTTAAAACACAAACAAGAAACCTCCAGTTCTCCCATGCTATTAGTCAAAAACTGACTGTGCAATAATGACAGAAACAACAGTAACTTGTGACTTGAAGGAAGAAAAGCCCAAAAACCTTACCCTATTGTTTGCATTCATTTAAAAAAAATGCCATCAAAACTCATAAAGCTTTGGTTCCGATTGAAAAAGAAGGAAAAGAAAGAATCCTTTGTTCAGTCTCAATAATAACTTAATAATAATAATGTTGCATATAGAGAATTCCAAGCTGCCTTTATACACAAACTGCCACGGTGACAGTAAGTCAGCAAGTCTTTCATACCGCAGTCCCTTTGATCCAAACATGTAAGAAGCTCATGCCCAAACACACTCATGGAATCTTCATGCTTCAATTCACAAAGGACAGAAGAGTAGTTTTAGTGTCAGACTTGTTAAGCAAGAGCAGGAAGATAATCTGGAAAGAGTCACACAGCTTGTTATTTCATTACAACAATAATTGGCCTTTTTTTTATCAGTGGTTTTTTTACCAATAGAACCAATTTCTGAATCCTGAAATAGCTCTTCGAATGGTTCACCAGATTCCCACTAAGCAATGAGAATTCCCAAGAGACTGGAGAAGACTTGGCAATTTCAGTTTACAAAGCAGACAAACCAGTATTGCTCATTTTACCTTCTCCTCTCTCTTGTCTTTTGCATACAAATTACTTTTCTTGAACTCATTTCAGATTCTCTCCTCCCATATCTCTCAAGACAACTTTCAAAACAACAGTCTTCAGTAAGCTTCCCAATCCTTTCCTTTCTTATTTCTTATCCCATTCCTGGCATCGAGCAGTCTCGCTGTCCAGTGTCCAGCAAATCATTCTGTTAACTTGTGATATTCTCTGAGGGCTTCAGAGCCAGCACATAAGAATGCTCTGTGTGTCTGTGAGAGCACTTGTGTGTTACATTTGAAACAACACACCGAGTTCAGCAAAAAAAGATTGCTGGACCTTGCAACTGCATAGAAAGTCTGTCAGGGTGAGAGAAGGAAAGCCATTCATGCTTGATGAGAAAGGTAGAAGTGTTTAGGTTTAAAAGTATTCTGATTGAAAACAATCATAGGCCAAGGAAAAAGATGCATTTTGTTGTCTTAACTATTTCAAATTGTGCCTTTATTGATGGAGCAGGGAGAGTGGCTGATTCAGAGGAAAAGTGGATGAAGCCAGGGTATGCAAAGAAATCATCTACAGGAGGAAAAATAAGCCTGCACGTCAAGGAAAGGAAGGGGACTGAACAATGGCAGGATACCTCTGAGTATCAAAGGACTAAAAGTCCAATGGCATTATATGCGCAAAAGCAGGGCATATAAGTTGTTTATATTGATAGGTGTGAAGGTCAACTACTCAGGGGCACTTAAATGTCAAGTGACATTAACAAGGACAAAACAGAATCCTACATTAAAATTGACACTTTGCTTCTTTTAATAAGATATAATCTGAAGGTCTTTAGGAGGAACTGGCAGCTGAAAGAATTATTAATGAGACTGACTAGTTAACCAAATGCAATTAGGAGTGGAGAGAAAGGGTTAGAAGTCAGTTTTGTACTAAAACAAACAAACAAACAAAAGTCTTCTTCAATTCAGGCTTAAAGGTTCCCACTTCTTCCATACAGATGACTCATAGCTGTGTGGCATCTGTTGCACTTCTACCTAGTGAATGCATTCTGGTTGCAATGAGATGTCTCCAAACACACCAACTGGATCACTCACATTCAGGTCACTGGAGTCTGAGCATCTTTTATGTTACTGAATATTCCTTACACATTTCTGATGGTGGAAATCAAGAACTGGAGATGTCCAAGCATGACAATATGAAAGCAGCATTTGCTTACCTATGCCTAAGAAAACACATTTTCACTTAGTAAGCCTATTTAACTTCTGAGAGAATCTAAATGCATCACCTTTCCATTCAGAGTGAGATTTCTATTGTGTACCTTGTTAGTAAGTAAAAAATATAAATACCTCTCTCAATTAGAAAGGCATAAAAGTGCAAAAGTGTCAGCTCTTCTGACTTATGATCAGAGAAGTCTTATGTTTACTGGACAATCCAGAAAATGTAGTTGTTACTTACCAGCAGTATTTTGCAAATGCAAGATTGTTTTGAAATGTAGGAGCTTTTGACCATAAGAATCCAATTTTATCTATGCCACTGATTCAAGATTTTAAAACAATGGTTATGTATTACTTTTTTTGAAACTATTCTATAGTATCATGTGGATAAACTATCTCAGTTGCAGCAGCTGTGCAAAGAACTCACATTTGCTTTCCTCCCCTTTGAAAAACCTCTAGTCTGTTCAGAAAGTCCTAATATTTCCACACCTCAGTTTGGTAAAATTTACATTACAATCTACACATGGAGCCAGGCTGTGTTCAGGGATGGCAATGATAGCACAGGGGGCAATGGGTACAAGCTGGAACACAAGAGGTTCCAAAGAAACACAAGGAAAAATTCCTTCCCTACTGAGGTGAGGGAGCACTGGCAGGGGCTGCCCAGATGGGCTGTGGAGGCTCCTTCTCTGGAGACATTCCACCCCAGCTGGATGAGTTCCTGTGTGCCCTACTCTAGGTGCTGCTGCTCTGGCAGTGGGGTTGCACTGGATGAGCTTTCCAATCCTCAAGATTCTGTGATATCCATTTAAATGGTCAGATTCAGAAGCTTCAAACGTGCTAAACCAGAAAGAAAGAACAGCACAGCACAAGTAGCAGTTCTTGAGATAAATTACAAAACTAAGATTTAAAAGTGACATTTAGCTATTTTCTCTTCTAAAAGTTAACAAAAGGCATCACATTTTTACAATAATACCTGCACATCCATAGAGTGTACCTGAAATTCATATGTGCTCCCCCTGTAACAGTGTCCAAAACCATTAAGAACTAATGTTTTTCCTAAATATAGTATTTTACAATGAAAGTACAGCAACAAGTGTTAAGTCCTGGTCAAAAGACACATAAACTTGAAGCTGTTGATGAGTATGTAAAAACACTAGAAGATAGCACAAGATTTGCATATACAGGCTGCATCTGGATGCAGATATGATCCAAAGCTCTCCTTATTTGTAAATTCTTGGCAATTATAAGCCCTCAAAAAACAGTAAATATTTAACACCATTTAATGCCAGCAGAAATACACATTTGCCCAGCATATCATGTGAAGACAATTCTGCATCCTGTTGATGATGAGGGCTATGGCCAGGACATCCTCAATTTTAGTAGTAGTGGAAGAATTAAAACGATTCCCCCACCTTCCCTCCCCTGGCAAAGCTCTGAACTCAGATTAATGACACAGCTCATGCCTTTCAGCTACAGGAAGCTGAAATAATGACTAAATATTCTTCAGTTCTGTTTTCCAACTTGTCTGTACAACTCTCTTTAGAACTCAGACTCTGATCACTACATTGCTCTTTCTCTGTCTCTCAAGGAACTACCCACCTGCAGCACAATCTTGTTAATATTCTCAGATGATAATGAGTACAGTTTACTGGAAGATCAGTGACATAAGTCCTTGGTAAAGTATCTCAAATTCAAACAGGTGTAATAAAAACACATATTAGAAATTATGGAAATTATGGAATTAGAATTATGGAAACTGTCCCTGAATAAGGGTCTGGTTTTGCTACTTTTCTTTGCCAGTTGCTCATGTATAATTATGCATAATCAGTGAAGCAGATGTTGAGTTTTCACATACACAATGTACAAACCAACAGGAACTTTTCTACGATCACCAAAGTTACCTGGAAAAAAATTAACCAAATATGTCAAACAAATACTGAAGGGCAATTCAAATAACCTTCAGAGTATGTGAAGCTGTAGCAGAAATACATAATGGTTTTAGAGAGAAGTCTATTTCCTTGTGAAAATTATTTGTGTTTATAGAGCTCTGTGGTAAAAGGTCAAAACTGAGAAAAGAATGGACTTCAGGCTACTCATCAAAAGTCCTACAATCTAGAGTAAAAAGTCCCAGTATCATAAAGATAGAACATCAGTCTACTTTCCTGCTAAGTAAGGTAACTACTTAGCCTGTCATTTCACTTGTAACTTTGGAAAGCTTCTGTCTTGACCAGCAAATGCACCTGGAGTCAATATTTCAAACATAAACAATGTCCCTCTCCCAACTAAACAATAATATCCCCTCCCCAAAAAACCCACAACCACCCCCTGTCCCCAAATCCAAATTCTCTATTCCTACAGACTTTAAGCCTCGTCAGGTAAATCAACAACAAGCAATTCTAGAATCTTAGCAGTCATTTTATTGAAGCTCTCACCATTGGTATACAAATATAGTTATTTTCAGAATCTTCAAGACTTGTGGGCTGGCACAAATGAAATGAAATAATTATCAAGCATTTATCTTCATTCAGGATTTTTCATACTTGTAAGTGCAGCATCTGTATTGCAAAATGCGTGTACCAACACTGTTACTTAACGGGAAGAAATTCTGAGATGTTGGGAGGAGAAGAATATGTTTAGTTTACTCTACTGAGGTTCCAAATCAGATGATACCATTCAATAAAGCTGACTCCATACTAAGTGCAAGTAAAAAAAATTCTATCAATTACAAAAATTCAGTAGTTTGGATGAAAAACCCTTAGTCCCTACTTTTAAGATCTTCATTGATTCGCTTCCTGTTGTCAGCAGAAAAAACAAAAAGCAATCCTCTCCAGCCTTCCTTTGTTAGCAGGTCCACCCCCACCATGTTACTATTGCCCATCCATATAATATTCTACATGGCACAACTTAGAAATTACTCTAGGGAAGGCAGATTATTGTAATCTCATCATTCACACTATATTATTAAAAAGTAACAGATAACCATTTTCATGGCGTCTTTAGCTAAATCTCCCTTTTCCATATTCAACAAACATTTATTCTTCTTAGAATCAGGTATTTCATCACACAATTTGGCCTAACATTTGGCTCTCTAGATATTAGAAATATGAAACAATGGACAACTTCCAGTTATTTTGCAGGTGAACACCTCAGCGTGACACATTCTCAATCCATGGTCTGGCACAGTATACTCTGTGCACTCTCTATATATGTCTTTACACTGTAGAGTTCCAGACAGCTGTCATTACTAACACATAATTGACGTGCCTTCACAGGGCTAAGAAGGTCACCTCCTGGCCAGTGCTGATGGCCAGGTTCTCCTTTGCTGAAACATGACTCAGGTGCAGCCACATGTGGGTACAGCACTGCCATTCGTGCAGCAGAGGCATTGGCCTCTTTCACACTAAACATTTACATGTATTAGCACTGCTTATGTTTTATACCTAACATATTAGCACAAGCCCTGCCACAGTGACAGCAGTTTGCCATTAACACTCAAGCTATGTTATCATTTTCACCAAAAGAAAGTTGAATTGTGTTCTGAGTCTAGCTGCTTGCACCTGGTATCCTGCTATGAAAGGAGACTTTCACCTATCCTTTACACACAACTTGAAACTAAAGTGTTGGAGAAAACATGTTTGCTACTCAGGCATGTAATTGCTTCCTTCCTCTTTATTCTAAAATTATTCATATTATCTCCTCGATGAAAAAAGCCCACACAGCCTAAAGGTGTGAGTCACACACAGAGCATGGTAGATGCTTATCACAGGGACCCTTTTCTCACTAAACTGGAATGTGTAACTGTCCTCAGTCAGACAGGAAATCATTTCTTGTTTTGGAGTAACAAAACTCATTTTTACTACAAATACTGTTTCAGCCATTTACCAATTATTTTTATGCTTTGCTTTGTCATTCCATCACTGCTCTGTTTGTGTTCAGCAGCATCCTCAGCACAGCAAAGTGACAGACCCAGTCACTAGACCTGGACATTAACATGCTCACATTCTACACCCATGGCTTTATTGTAAAAGCCATGAAAGAGTCCATTTAAAACATGTCAAAACACTGGAAAAAAAAACATTTCCATTTCCAATTCTAGAAAACATCTTTCTGACCCTGAATAACAGTCAGGCCCACAAAGTCTCTTCTTCCACTAAGCTACATTTTTGTTCATTCTCCTCTTCCCAGAGTCTCCAAAAGGACGAGGGGTGCTGCTTTCCATCACCTGTTAAACTTGAACAAGATTATTTATTGGCAAAAGAAAATGTCATTAATTTTCCACCACTAGTACATGGTTACTAAGACAGCTCTACCAACAAAGAGGAGAATGGGAGTTCATTGGACATGGCATCATCATCATTAGGGTTATTCAGCATCATTATTATCAGCATCATTCCTTCAACAACTCCATCCTGTCTGAGATAAAATGAGCCAAAGTTACACTTAACTCTTGGGGAATGCCTATTTATACCAGCATGCCAAGCAGCACTGTCAAGAGGAGGTGCCCCAGGTCACCTGTAACCACAAGGATTTCAAGGAAACCTGCTCTAAAGGCAAGAGGATAACAATTCATTTTTTAAATGGCAGCTATTTCCTGCAAGTTAAGTTGAAAAATAATTAAAATCTGAAACGGCACCCTGGCAATTACTGCAGTAAGGGAAAGGATCAGCTGTTCTGCACTTTCTAACAGGAAGAGGCAAACATCTAGCAAAGGAACACAAAATCTGTAACAAGTTTGTAACCCACAGGTTTTTTTATCAACAGACACAGATCTTACAAAACAGAACACTGAGCCTTCTAGTTACCACTACAGTTCCAGCCAAGACACAGAATCAAGACCTGACAAAAATGACTTTGTATCATTTAACTGGGCTCTAGCCCACAAAAACTGCTATCACTGACACCCAGCGTGCTGACAGGAAATAGTTGCTGCCTCTAGCCTTGATCTACCCACGTGAAATGGAGCTTGCTGGCTCACCACAGACCAGCCTCTGTTCTCTTTGTAATTGTCAACATCTGCTCTGCAGATCTATGAATAATTTTATGATACACATACACACACACACACACACACACACAAAATCTCTCCTACTGACTCCAAAGGCTGTTTGGTTTGGTTTTGCCTTCTTAAGATGTGTAACCTGACACTGAGATGAAGAGAGCCTGCTTTGCTCATAGGTTAAGATCTACATTCCTCCAAAAGATGCCATTAAAATGGCATTCAGAGTAAGCAGAAAAAGCTAACGTTGCTGACTATTACCTTCTAAAATCAGGTGGCTGAATAAATATTGGCAGCTGAGATAATATATCATTTTCAAATACTGTGGCTAAATGGAGCAACAGTCCACTGGCCTGGGCTCCTCTGTGGAGACAGCTGTGATTCCTCTGATTGCTAGATTCATGCCAAGTACAACAAACCTCAATTCAAACGTCTTACTCCTGAACAAGGAGGCAGATATACCAACGGATACATTCAACATCACTTGAGTTTTGGTTCAAAGAAACACATTTGAGGACTGAACATCAGCACTGTCACTTGAAAAATCAACTTTCCTGCTTTATCAAGCGAGCCATCAGGAGTTGTGAACCGTCAAGCACTTGCGTCTAACATTTTCTAGTTTCTTTTGATTTCACAACCACAGCTTTGTTTGTTTGTTTGCTTACTGGGGACACAGACACAATACAATTTTGGACTCTCATCATGCTTGGCTAAAAAGGAAGAGAAATAAATAAAAATGGAGGTGCACAGATGCTCTGCCATTGGCCTGCCTGCAGTACTCCTTAGCAATGGTACTCTTCATGAGCAGTAAAAGCAGGACTGGGAACAGATAATTAAAGAACAAATCACAATGGGAGTAAGTACTCTCCAGTATAAATCTCATTCTGTTTTCCAAGACTGGAAGATAATGTGACAAAGGCTTTTTTGACTTACTCCTTCCTGCATATACCATAGGTATGGGACAAAGCTAGAAAAAAAAAAAAGCAACCCTTTCTCCTTAGGGTTAAATGTCCAGAAAATACACAGAAGGAAAAGAACAATAAGAAGAATAAAGCTAAACGTGGTCCTTTCAGCACCTTGCTGAAGTGTACACTAAATTCAGTGTACACTGCAGTTCCTTCTTTATCTCTCTTTATCGCTTCTACTGTAAGAAAAGTGAGAATTTCCCTGCAATTTCCCAGATGTGAAAGCTGTGACAGTTAGATTGCTCATTGCTAGCCTGGGTTCAGTGTTACCTTTCTGGCCTGGCAGCGCTGTAAATGAAGTGTGTCAAAGTGCATGAGCGCATTGGGCTGAGCGCTGCTGAGCACAGCTCTGAAGGCTTGTACAGTCTGGTTTCTTTCAGAAACATGAAAACCCATTTAAATGCAATTGCCAACCTGATGACCAATTTACCTCCTTTTCCTGAGATTTTGACTCATGGAAACAGTACTGAGTTTTTTCTTCTGGATATGAAGATGATTATTAATCTGCTACCTTCTTGCACTCATGGGTGGTTATGTTTAAAGAAACTACTCAGCAACATGTTCCTTGCAAAATGAATGGGCAATGAGGTATGTGGCAAGCTTACAGCTCTTTTGTGAAGCATCAGGGAAAGACAAAATTCTTTGGGGGAAGAGATGAAACTAAGAAGGAAGTATGAAGGTGAAAACTGCTGAACGCTGCCACAGCCATCCCAAGCAATTGCAAAAGTTTGCAGTGGAAAACAGCAACAAGATTTAGGAGACACAAAAGAAAAACATAAAGTGTGAGACCTGGCCAAAGACTCGTGTTCAAAATACATTTCAATTAAGGTGTATTAAAAAAGTGTCACTATGCCATGATACTAAGTACAGACTTAGATCCTATTGTACTGGCTTTGAACCAGGAATATGGACTTCACTTATGCTCCAGGGAATTCACAATTCTGCTGCAAAAGTACTTAGAAAGGACAGATAATGCTCCCTGATGGCACCAAACTGAAAGGACTGGCTGACTGACCAGAGGCTGAGCTGCCAGTCAGCAGGGTCTCGACCAGCTTGAGAGTTGTGCAGAGAGGAACCTCCTGAAGTTCAACAAGGACAAGTGCAGAGTCCTGCAGCTGGGGAGGAACAACCCCCTGCACCAGCACAGGCTGGGGGTGNCATTAATAGTTACAAATATCTCACTGGTGAGTGTCAGGAAGTTGGGGCAGCACTTTTTTCAGTGGTATCCAGCAACAGGACAAGGGGTGATGGGATGAAGCTGGAACACAAACAGTTCCTTTTAAACATAAGGACAAACTGTGTCAGTGTTTCAGTGAGGGAGCCCTGGCCCAGGCTGCCCAGGGAGGGTGTGGAGGCTCCTTCCTTGGAGGGCTTCAAGACCCACCTGGACATGTTCCTGTGTGACCTGATCTAGGTGGGATCTGCTTCTGCAGGGGGGTTGGACTGGATGATCTCTAAAGGTCCCTTCCAAAGGCTACTATTCAATGATTCTATAATTGATAGATGGAGAAAAGAATAAAGACTGTGCATGTTAGATGAGGCACAAATCAAAACAGAGGCACACTAAGTAAATTTAGTGCAGAAGACTATTTGTGCTACATGGTTGTGGAGGGAACATTTGACTAACATGTTAATAGTTTGATTTAAGAACCAAAACAAAACCTCAAAAACCCAACCAACAAATAAACAAAACACTGATGTGCATCTTAAGAGTCACATGTAAGAAATGGCTATGCTACACACACTTATTTAAATTTTAGTTATGCACAGCAGTGCAGCTCTATAGTAGAGATGTGGGTATATTTACATACAAGTTGTAGGTGATTAAGATGTAAGTATGAGCCCTGCTGATACAAATCACTTCTATACAAGTGAACTCACATAAGGGTTTTTGCTAGTACATTCTGGCACCAAATCCCTAATTAGATAAAACAATAAACTTTCTACAAGCTTAGAAGTTAAACAAATTAAATTATAGACAGCATACTTGTTTTGTCTTCAGGGACAGAATAAATCCTCCAAAGTGATAAAGAATTGAAAGAGTACTTTAAGTAAAGTTTGAACCACTCTTTAAACAGCAAGGGGTTGTCTTCATTTGTCTTTCTCATTTCATAAATTAATCCCAATCCTGAGATGAATACGTTCATTACTATACCTATTTCATTCTGACATCATTAGCATACACATATGCAAAGAATTTGCTAACATAAATGTCATTTTCCTGGCACACAAAGAAATTATATGTCTGAAAACAATAATTCTTTTTATGGTATAAACTTTCTCGACACCTATCCTTATGCTGAGAGTTATCCTTGGTACCAACTCCAATAAATTCAATACTAATTTCAAGAGTATAAATAAATGGAAAATACATCAAATCTGTCTAATAAGTAAGAGAAAGTCTGGTATCATTTTCTTTTTCTATTTCAGTAGCCCTGAGAAAAAACATCACTGTAATTTTCTGTAGCTACTAAAGCCATCATACTTAGTTCACCAGCAGCACCAGAATTTTCAGTTTCACCAAGGTATTATGTTTGTAAAATGAAGAATATAGAAGTGCTGGGTTTACATTTCTCCTCTGCTGCCTTTTCCTGCCATGTGGGAGCAGTCACTGCAAGTGATGCAAAAGGTTAATTCCGCCCACATCACAGAAACTAGCTCATCCAGAGAGGTGGCAAAGGACCAACAGTTACACTAGAAGCCAGATGTAAGACCATTTCCTTCCTTATTAGACATCCCATGCGCTGCAACCACTCTGATTTCCGCTTGGGCCAGGGCTTGGCTCTGCCTCTGCTAACCACAAAGCACATGTCTGCTCCACCTCCTTTACATGAGATCATTATGGCTCTCAAAACGTGAGCTGCATACACAAGTAGTGCTTCTAGAGGAACTAAGCAAGCTTATCATCTTCAAGATCATGTCACTGAAATAAAAGGACAAATATCTGGTCTTTGTGACACAGGGACACGCTGTTCAGAGCTACATCAACCCAAACTAACGCTTTGAAAAGCTCAGTTTAAGTTTTTAGTTTGAATAACTTCAGCTCCTGAACTTTTAAGCTCAGCTCCTTTGGCCAAGGCTGTACAAGTACAACCAGAATCAAAATCCTACGTCCCAGTTTGACACACTTGCACTAAGGAGAAAAAAAAAAACCAGAAAACTTGAATTCATCATTAAATCTGGATCCTTATACTCAAGAGCTGCCAGAGTGGACCAGAATCTGGGTTTTTTACAGCATAGAAAAAGAAGAGTTAAACACAGCAGTATAACAGATATTGTTACTCTCAAGAGCATTTGCTGGTGGTAAATATTTTAACATTCAGCTTCAGCTACACAAAAAAAATCAGAGCAGCAAGAACTACTGTAGACACAAATGTGCAACAAGGTCAGTAAAAAACAATTAGGAAAAAAAAGAAGCCTTGACTGTGAGAGATCAAACTGGCCTTTAGACCTACTATTCAACCTGGGAAATGATGCTTTCGTACTCACCAACTAGACACTTCGATTACTATGGAAATGACCGAGCTCTCCTGAAAATGTGGCCCAGAAGCATTATCATTAAAAGCTGAAACCATAAAAGGAAGTTATTCACTAAGGAGAAATACAATGCACTTAATTCCTGTTCACATACAATTCTGAAAATGGTGAAAATCTGTTCAGTACCCAGCTGCAACAGACAAAGAAATGGGTTTCACTACTTATAAGGCTGTAGTAAGGAGTTGTATCGCACTAAAAATGTGGTTTAAATCAATAATTTTTATTACACTAAGAGGCACTGTAAAAATATTTCCCTATTTTTCTGTGGAATGAGCAGTTTGATTTTGAAATTCAAAGTAAGAAAATAACAGGAAGTTAAGGGTGTACCTGCTCTGTGCTCTCGCATATGGAGAACCAGGAGAATCATCACTGAATTAGCTGGAAACCTGTATCTGGAGTCAGCTTTTTGTTTTAAGAAAGAAATCTAAAAGTTAGGGCTACTTAAATATCTCACCTATCATTTAAAACAAAAAATTGGGGCTTTTTTTCACTCATCTGTTAGACAAAAGTAAGGATTCCTTAAGCTATAAAAGGCAACAAGATACAAGCCCAAAGTGAAGCTTACAAAGTGTTTATTTGTGAGGCAGCTTGTCAACAGGTGAATATGGAATATCAAACAACAATAAATGGCGTATTGAGAAACTGGGAATTACAAGTTGGTTCCATCCATGTCCATAACTGCAGTTCTACATTAATAACCAAGCCTTGGTTTCATTTGAACTTCCCCCCTTATTTTTCAAAGGAATTGTCAGATGTATTTAGGAGCACAAATGTTTCTAATAGTTTGGAAAACAAACTATGCATTTCTTAAAATGTAATCCTTGACAGTTTTCCTTTACACTTGACATTGTCTGTTGACCTCTTACCTCAAATGCCTTCAGAGAAATGATTTTTATCATGCTATCATGCTGGATTCTATATTGGTATGATTGGTTACATGAAATACAAGAAATATCTGCTGGAACAAATAGTAGCTCAAAATCACAGAAAAACTGTTTTCTACCTGCTGAACCTCAACATCCATCAAAATCGTATCCATCATTTCCTAAGACTGTCTTCATCACAACTGTTTGTAACAAAGCCAAACTTACTGTACTGCCAAGTTGCTTTTATACTATATATCCTAATGTTTCTATTCCATTTAAGTGTTGCCACTTATTATGAACCATATTCAAGCCTTGTTTAAGTATGCAAATTATCAAACAACATATGAAAATGAAAAATCCAAGTTACTTCACACTCTTTCCTCTGTGGGAACTTTAAACTCATGAGAGAGTGCTAACACACAGAGGAAAACCCGTACACATTTCTGAACTACCAAACCTGTTCCTAAGTTCAAAAACATTTGAACTCCAAGATGCCTTTACATTAAATCTCACTAAGAAGTTCTAATTATACTTAGAGTTCACAGGTGTGGATAAGACACTTCTCATTAAACTTTCTGGGACTCCACAACCCCTTTGACATGCATTTTCAAATGTAAACATAAGCATGGACTAGCCTGTGAAACTTTGATTCATTCTCCTCCAGAGGAGAAAAAGGATAATCCACAAAAGGAAACAGCCAATTGTGGTTTTTTTCTTATTTGGTGTATGCTTAATCCCATACAAACTAGCAGCATCTCCAGTAATTAACCAGTTTGTGACTTCAGTTCTTTCTCTCAGTAGAAAAAGATCAGAACTTCGCTATGGACAACACATTTTCCGGTAAGGTGGGTGAAAGAAAACTGTGACACAAAAAGCCCAAGAAAGCAATGAGTATGTTTGTATTGAAAGACAACAGATAAAAGCAACTCATTAATAGCAGCAAAGATAGAGGGAGGATATCAATCAGCCTTTTCATGTTTAATTCATTATTAAATAAGAAATCCTTACCCTCTTCCCAGTTTTTGCTAATATTAACCAGACAACAGGCATTGCATGTCATATATTCAACAAACAAATTCCTGTTTTATCAGCTTGGAAGCACAAAATGCTTGGAAGCATCTGGAAGCACACAAAACAGATGCTGTAAGACAGAGACATTCAATTTGGGAAATTCATCTCTACTCCTACCAGCTTTTTACCAGTAAGAAGTTGCCTATTGGGATACATGATGACAATTTCATGAGTATATTCCAGCCATGTTACCATGCTGATTTGTAGCACAAACTTTTATCAAATATCAATTAACCTCTAACATAGGAAGACTCAGCAAGCAGAGTAGCACAGCTTTTAAGCCTATTAGCTAAATTTAACAGGCACCTGTAACAGCACAGAAAAGTATGTTATGAAACATTATTGTTCATCTATCAGGTGGTCTAGACAGATTATTGGTAAGAGCTGCAAATCACCTGTGAAAACGTCTACATTTATCCAACAAAAATTGCTCTGAGATAATATGCAAAGCAGATTGTGTATCAGGAAGCAACACCAGCACATTACTGTGGGCAACAGACCTACAGGATCAGCAGGTTTTGTTCAGACCACTCATTGTTTTTCTAAATTAGGACAGTCAAGTTTTATCAACCATAGAGCACACTCCTTTTTGCATGAGTTTCCTCACATATCACTCTAAGCTTGCCCTCTTCTTTCCAAGTGAACCAGTTAAGTGAAAGCAGAGAAGTCCCTTGTCTTTGGGGAAGAAAGAAATGATAGGCCAGATGGAATTATGCTACAGGCTGAATGTAATACTCTACAGGCTGTGAGACTAAACTAACCTAAAGCAATGACATAACAGACACTAATGTGAACTCAGCTATGTTACTTACAGTCAGCAACAATACTTAACAACTACTTGTATAAATGTTTGTATAATTCACACCATTTTGAAATGATTCAGACATTTTTACCTATACAGTGAAATTTCCAGGGTACAAGCACCACATAATCGAACTTCAGGCACATGTCATGTAGGATTAGTTTTAAACTATATTTTTTCACTTATTCAAATCTCAAGGGTCAGTTCTCTTAATTTGTTTGATCATTTTCTTCCCATATCTGTCACTGTGCTCTGCACTTACTAAACAATTAGAATTATCTGAGGTCTTTTTTTTATCCATTGGCCAGAAAGACAGCAAGTCTACCAGAACACATACAGGGATGATGTATTTTAAGGCTTACATTAATATACCTATAAAAGCATGTTGTAACCATTAATCTTTTAAACAGGAGACATCCTTAAACAAGCACATATTGATCTTCTAAAAAGTAGTTTTCCCATTATGGTCTCTTCGTCCTTTCTCACTCCCCACACTCTCTGGGTTATATATTCTGAAATTTCATGCATACCATCAAGTATCTTTGGAATGTTACCGTATAATTGTTTAGAGAAACATTTAATGGATGAGTAACCATCAAGAGGCCATGGCTAAGGGAAAAGAAAAGTTAAAATGCTAGAAGCATTTTGCATTGAATGATCTTCTCAGCATGAGGTCAGGGGATGTACATTTGATCCAAAAATCTAATATTGACTCAAGTGACAGAAACCCAACAGCGAGAATCGAGGCGTATGAAGCCATCCAACCACCTAACAAAACATCTCCTACCACCCACCTCTTTCCAACTGGACTTGAGGCACTGCCTAGTAAAGCAATCCAATGCTACATGATATTATTTGATCCATTACATTAATATTATGATAAGGGATAAAGTGATCTTGACAATGGGGGCAATTTTATCTGTTGCTTTGTTTCCCAATTTACAGCACAAATAATTTGCATGAAAGTGTTGCAGAAATGCAACGAAAATAACTGGAAAAAATGCTGGGCACTGAGTACAGAGCAAGCTAAAAAAAGCTGAACATTCCTTCACTACAGGAAACTGCTGGAGACAATATGCTGTAAATTAAAGCCAATTTTCCTGAATTCCCTGAAGGATTGCTCCTCCCAGAGATTCTACAAATCCATTAGCAAAGGCACATTATTATAGTTTTCTTGGGGCTTATTTAATGAAGGTAGTTTTAAAAAGCACACCCAAAATGAAATATACAGTGTATCAGGGGTAGAGGAGTGGGACAAATCAGGCCTAACCTTACATAATTGATTCGTACCCTGATTATTAGGGCACAGCTGAGATGGTTTTTACTCCCAAATCTTAGTCCTCCCCATACTTTTTTAAGTCAAGAAAAAGCAAAATAATTACTTTCCCACCTGAATTTCTGGTGAGAAGAGCTACTGAGGCAGGAGAGGTGCCATATGCTGATATGCACTAATCTGGAAATGCAGCAGTTCTTTTAGCACCAGAGTTAGAACAGCAAGTTTTCTACAGGCTAGTGTCACAGCTGAAGCATGTCTTATGATTGGGCACCAAAAATCTCTGTCCCAGTGGATTCTGTGGTGCTTAACAACATATGAATCGCAGCTGGTGGAGTACAATCTCTCCTAGTTTCATACTTCCATAGAATTGTCAGAAATCTATTGTCTTTGAGGAACTACTATTTCTGCATTAAATCTGCTGGAGAACAGGGAACAAGTTAAAAAAATGAATCAAGAATACATAAATATTGTGATTATATAAATATCATCTTGTTAATATACTCATGCACAAGTTCTGCTATGCAGCCCTCTAGTTTAAACACAATACATGATCCAAAATTCCTTATCTGACTGTGAAATAAGTGAATCTAAATCATCTGTAAAAGTAATGGATTGCACATGCTGCCTGATTAAGACTTTAAGAGATATTTGCAGAGGCATAGGATTGCAAGGGATTTCCCAGGTCACTGTATTTCCATCCTACAATCAGAAACATTATATTAAATAATCTCTTCCAGAAGAGATACATCCCCACCTTAAAATGAGTTTTCTTTTTAATTTCCAACTTAATTCATTAAAGACCCATCCAGTGCCCACTTAGATGAAACATTTGTAAGACCAAGTTTCTACATCCTCATGTTTTTCTTTTTCTTCTCTTCAGCAACACAGTGACCCAGATGTTGCTGTCAGATAAACTCACCGGTTTAAACCCTTTTTTTTTCTCCCTAATGCCATACTCAAAGGCAAATGAAATACCCCCATGTGTAACTTTTTCTGTAACTACTTTCACTTGGTGAATTATAGAGAACTTTAATACCACTACTGATTTAAAACAAGCTCTACATATTACTTCTTGCATTACAACGACCATATCAGAGCCTGTAACTATGTCTGGGGGTTGGGGTAATGACAAACACAACAGAGTTTACAATCAAGTCCAACAAACTAAATTCAGCCACTAAAATTCAAGAAAATGAAAAGCAAATGTCTTCCTACTATAGCATCACAAAACCCAACCTCAAATACTTGCATCTTAATGCCTGCTGGGATGGTTTTTGCTAACCATCCATTAGATTTCTTCTAATATTCATTACACACATTCCTCCACAAGCTGGACTGATTTCTTCCACAGTTTAACTTGTTTTTGCCAAAGTTTCCTTTAGTTCAGCATTGGCTGTCTGCCTAACGAAACAACCTTTCTCTGTGCCAAGACTGTCGTCTTCAGTTGCACAAGACACATCTTACAAATATGTATAATGAGCCCAATGTTTAATGCTTGAAGAACTGCTCTTTTAAAATTATCTCTAGCAAACTTAAACAGACACAGGAGCAGTCAATACCTGACCTTGGAGTGGGCATGAAATCATTCTCAAGAAAGCATTTTTTCCCCCTTGTGTTTAAATACACCTTTTAACAATAAAACCCAGATTCAGAACACGAAAGCATATGCATTTAACCACAGAGGCGAGAAAGCTCACTCTAAATTCAAAGCTGAAAGCCCTTTTCTGCTCAGTGTGAAGTCATCATTACATCAGGATCACGTACAATATAAACTTAGAATTATAGAATCACAGAATGGTAGGAGTTGGAAGGGACCTTTATAGACCATTCAGTCCAACCCCCCTGCAGAAGCAGCTCCCACCTAGATCAGGTCACACAGGAACGTGTCCAGGTGGGTCTTGAAGCCCTCCAAGGAAGGAGCCTCCACACCCTCCCTGGGCAGCCTGGGCCAGGGCTCCCTCACTGAAACAGTTTTTCCTTTTGTTTAAATGGAACTTTTTGTGTTCCAGCTTCATCCCATCACCCCTTGTCCACAGAAAAAAGTGCTGCCCCAACCTCCTGACATTCACCATTTATATACTTGTAACTATTAATGAGCTCCCCCCTCAGTCTCCTTTCCTCTGGACTAAACAGCCCCAGGTCCCACAGCCTTTCCTCAGCAGGAAGATGCTCCAGTCCCCTGATCATCTTGGCGGCCCTGCACTGGCCTCTCTCCAGCAGTTCCCTGTCCCTCTGGAGCTGGGGAGCCCAGAACTGGACACAGGACTCCACATTAGCCTTTAAATATAGGCATTTGAGAACCTTAGTAAGTTAGACTGTACTAGTAATGAGTAAAAAAAAAAAAAAAAATCTAAATAAACCTCTTGCTCTATTTTTCTGCCATAATTTCAATCACAGCTGAAACAAGAATACCTGTGTAAGAAGCTGCTCTTCAGTCAGATTATTGATCCAACGAGTATATCGTTCAGTAGATTCCAGTGGCTCTCTTCTGACTTGGCAACCAATAATCTACACCAAAATGAGATAAATCACATAGTGTAAACTGCTGTAGACACACATGGCAACAAAACTACATCACAGAATAAGAATTTAAAACATGGGAACTCCAAGAATTAAGATTATCTATACAGTGCTTATTGCCCCCTTGTATGTTTATATTACAGCATCATAGAATCATTACAGTGGAAAACACCTTTAAGATCATGGAGTCCAAGCCCTCAACTCACACTGCCAGGCCCAGCACTACATAAACCACATCCCTCAGCACCTCATCTGTGTGTCTCCTGAATATCTCCAGGGATGGGGACTGCACCAGCTCCCTGGGCAGCCCCTTCCAATGCTCAATAACCCTCCTGGTGAAAAAGTTCTTCCTAATGTCCAGTCTGAACCTCCCCTGGTGCAACCTGAGCCCATTTCCTTGTGTCCTGTCAGTCATTACTGGAGAGAAGAGCTGGACTCCCACCCCACAGTAACTCCCCTTCAGGTAGCTGTAGAGAGTGCTCCTGTCTACCCTCAGCCTTCTCCTCTGTAGGCTGAGCATCCCCATCTCCCTCTGCCACTCCTCATAAGACCTGTTCTGCAGTAACATTCTCTTGTTTATCCCAGGATTTTATAAAAGACACTTTACAAAAGTATTGCATAAAATCAGGATGGAGAAAGTTTTTCTCAGAAGGCATTCTATAAAAATAAAATTTGGAAACTTAGTTTCTTTATTCAGATAGTCACAGCCTAAGATGAACAAACACAGAACCACAAACAGCTTTGATGAAGCAAGAGATAAAAAGAAGAATCTTACATTTGTCTTTCTGAAAAAGTGGTTTTCAATTAGAGCCAAGAAATGAGTGCAGTCATCTCCTTCTATGCAATTTGAAATGAAAATGAGAAGCAGAGGACAGAGTTTCATCTTTCCACCTTAATTTCTGATCAGTCTGACCATTTTCATTAATGCTGTTGATAGTTCAAGCAATCTAAAATAAATGTTGCGTTCAGATGCTTGGATAAAGGGCTGGAATTCCCACAAGCCCAAAGAACAATTGGTTCACTTCTCGAACCCTCCTGCTTCCACAGAAAACAGCAGGGGTTTGATCGATTATCTGTGCATACACTCAAGGAGAAGTGAAGGCAGACAGAATAATTGCTATTAAATTGGATCCTGATGGCTCTTCTCTGTATCATACATCACTTTTTGTAATTTCTAGAATTTGACTTAGACTCTTTGCCAAAATTTCCTCCATTTTCCACACTGACACATAGACAATTCCACTGCACACTCCAATTTACTCTGAATTTTGCTTGTAACAATGATTCTGCACTTAATTGAGCCTTTTAAATCTGAAACCAACATAATTAGAATTAGAATTAGAATATTCTTCTCAAATAAACAGTTAATTAGGGATTACTGTTACTGCAGTGATGTAAATCCAGAAACAATGGGTGCCACTGAATTCTGCCATAATTAGGGGCAGATTTCTTGGAAGTGTACTTTCTGAACTTCTTCATCAGCTGCTATGCCTAACAGCAAGATAGAGTGAGAGGATAACGATGTAGAGCCTTATATACAAACACACTCATGAAATATAAACCTAGGTTTTATTTTAAAAAATCCACTTTTTTATACACAGCAATTTGTTTTCTACATCACAGCTCAACCCATTGTTTAAAATAACAGTAAAACCAGTATATTAATCCAGAAAAATACATAAATTCATCAGAAAGGACTGGCCTCTGACTTTGAGGAGTCAGGTGTTAGAGTAACTCAATGTTTCAAAAATCAAATTATATTCTTTACCTAGTCCAATGAAAACTTAGACTAATTGACAGGGCAACCCTTCTATTGCTATGACTCAAAGTCCCTTTAAGAAGGTCACTGAAGACCTAAAGGTTCACAGTTTAAACAAGCAGCTATCTCCAGAACAATGGATTTCATTTCCATGACTAAACAGGATGTAGCTGATGACTCTTGGTCCTTAAATTTTCAAAGTAAAACTCAAAAAACTTCAATCACTAATAAAGTGAATGCAGACATCCTGTAATCATAGAATGGTGGGGTTGGAAAGAACCTTTAGAGATCATCCAGTCCAACCCCCCCTGCATAAGCAGTTCCCACCTAGATCAGGTCACACAGGAACGTGTCCAGGTGGGTCTTGAAGCCCTCCAAGGAAGGAGGCTCCACACCCTCCCTGGGCAGCCTGGGCCAGGGCTCCCTCACTGAAACACTCAAACAGTTTGTCCTTATGTTTAAAAGGAACTGTTTGTGTTNCTGCCAGGTCTCTCTCCTGGAGCTGCTCTCCAGCAGGTCACCCCCAGCCTGTGCTGGTGCAGGGGTTTGTTCCTCCCCAGATGCAGGCTTCTGCACTTGTCCTTGTTGAACCTCAGCAGGTTCCTCTCTGCCCAACTCTCACACTGTCCAAATCTCACCTCGTCATGAGGTGATGATTGAAAGAGAATGGGATGACACTTTTTCTATAGTGTCCAGTGACAGGACAAGGCGTTGTTGACAAAAGCTGGAACATAAAAAGTTCCACTTAAACTTAAGGAAAAGCTTCTTTACTGTTTCTGTGAGGGAGCCCTGGCCCAGGCTGCCCAGGAGGTTTCAGGTCCAGGCCTGGACACATTCCTGTGTGACCTGATCCAGGTGGGATCTGCTTCTGCAGGGGGGCTGGACCAAGTGATCTTTGGAGGTCCCTTCCAACCCCCACCATTTTCTGATTCTATGATTCTGTTTGGAATTAAAGGAAGACAAAGAGGAAGAGATGAATTAATATACTTAAACTCCACTAAAATATCTTCCATAGTAATGCTTTGACTTTCTTAAAACTCCCTAAACATGCTGTCTACACACAACTAAAGTATCTATTTCCAGAAGGCTTTGTATTTTTTCTGAAAAATCCATTTTTTCACAAGCAAATGAAATTGCTTCCTCCACTTCTCCTTGTACAAAAAAAACCAAAACCCACAAGCACCACCTGAAAATTCCTTGCTTTAAAAGAAAAGCAACAAAACCCTCACAGTTGGTGTTCATCATTTAATCACATTCTTTCTTTGTAACTGTCTCAAGCAAAATGCACTTTAACAATACAAATGTTCTTGAGAACAGCTACATTTTGACCTGGCAACACAGCAGAAAAATAACTACAAACCATAACAAAGTGAAGATTTTGTAAGAAGTGAAATGTTCACGCTTTCCTCTAATGTCCCAGTGACACACTCCACAGCACATGGTCTTCCTGCTTCTTTTCACTTTCCAAACCAGTGCCACTCCAGACTGCTTTTAGCAGACAACTCCAGACAAACCTTTACATTGGTGTTATGCAATCAAATCTATTTCTTCATCCTCAGACAAAAAGAAAATCCACACTTTTCTGCTCTTGAGCTGCACCATTCCTCTCCCCAAGGGACTCTAACTCATAACTGGGATTCTTCACTTATGTAGTTGCAAGATAAACATCACCAACCTTGAGAAACTGCGCAGTTTCCCATTTCCTCCATGTCTCACAGAGCTTTTCCATTCACTTCACTGAGTATTTCCTTGTAGCTTTTAAACTAAAGTGAATGGTTTTTCACCGTTGCTTCTGTCCTAAGCTCTGGTCTATTTTACATCTATTCAGACATTCAGAAAGCACAAGAATCTCCCCATTTTAGAAATATGCTTTCCAGTATTTTGAGTATCTGTTCTTATGCAAAAATGGAGTTCATCCAAGGTTCAACTTTTTCATCTAATTATGCAAGTTTATTTTTATTATGATAGGCTAACTGTATGCTGGCAGAACCTAGCTGTGCCTAGGTTAGACTACGTAATATGTACAGCAAATGCAACACACTTGATATCCCAACTGGAAACTTGCTGTTATGCTGTATTAACATCACCTGTATAGGAAGCAGTAACATGAACCATCAACAACATTTTTTTTCTGGCTCTTAGCAAAGGACTATGGCAGTTCAAGGAAGAGCAAAACTCTAATCAGGAGAGAAAATAATGACAATTGTTTGTGCTACAGCATCAGATGAGGTAATTCACTTTCCAGACAATTAGGGTTTTAGTGTATTAAATGTAATTTAGAGCTTATTTAGCTATTTACTTGATTGCAATCAGCATTAGTCTCTTTGGAAAGAAATAGAAAATATTTTCTAACTTACAGCAGCAAGAGACAGTGTTTGATTACAGTATTAAGAGCATAAAATAGCACTGGGTTTTGTCTTAACTACCAAATACATATGCTGGAAAGCCGTAAAAGTAACTTCTAAAACAATAAAAAGCTTAAAATGGGCTTTGTGGGAAGAAGCAGCCACCTAGCTTATGGCCCCACAGTCCTGCCTTGTCTCGAGCTACCACTTCATGGAAGGAGCAGGCCTCTAGTTCTGTCCAGATGGGCCCAGACAGCCTAAAGTGTCAAAGTCTCATTATATGTCTCCATTTAGGCCCCTGAATCTCTCTTCTCTGATAACTCTAACACTTCACATGATTAGGAGTGGAGTTACTGAATTGTACCTAAATAAGATTAGCAGAATCAGTCATGGCAATGTACTCTATGCCACTACACTTACATCTTCAGGAGTCAGAGCACTATAAAACTAACACAATATGACCCTAATACAATTAAAACAGTAAAAATAACAATATAAAAATACAATAATGGGGTTCTCCATGAAATAGATCTTTTAAATTGGTCAGAGAACCCGGGGTTGGCCATGATGTATGAAATATAAATATAATGAGCCCTGGAACAGGCTGCCCAGAGGGGTTGTGGAGGCTGCTTCCTTGGAGGTCTTCAAGAAACCACCTGGACACGTTCTTGTGTGACCTGATCTAGGTGGGAGCTGCTTCTGCAGGGGATTGGACTGGATGAGCTCTAAAGGTCCCTTCCAACCCCACCATTCTATGATTCTGTGATTCTATGATTCCACGACTCCTTGACCAACACAAAGTCCAGAGTTATGATCCCATTCAGAGGAACTAGGCAGGATTATTTACATTACAAAACTGTACTATGAGCACATGTAGTCACTGTTCAGTTACAAAATTAGTCCACTGAAATACAAGAGTATTTTCAGTCATATATCTGGTATGTACAAAAGTCAGCGTTCTGTACCCAGCAGCAACATCAGCCACCCACTTACATGCCAGAACCTGTTCCAACTTTTCACTGGTGCAACATTCAGGTAAAGACGTTTCTTATTTTCATCATTTTAGGTTTTTAAGTCTTTTAGGATGTTACGTTTTCCCTTGCACATCTGAATGGGAAAGGAAGTGGGAGAGAGGAAGCAAAGAGTTGACAGTAATTAAAAACTTCTGCAGATGTGGCATTTTTGGATTTTTAATGGCTACAACTTCCTCTGGCACAAAGAATCTTTCTTATTTGGGAAAGAACCATTGGGTCAGAACCCCTCTGTTGTACTAAAGAGGAAATGACAATGAAAAATTAATTGGTCTCCATTTTTTCCATCCTAGTTTTATAAAAAGGGGAAATGAACAGTCAGGCAAAAGTCTAAACCCCTGTAAGGTTACAGGCACTAGATGTATACACACATGGGACTTCTTCATATAGGATGTTTTCTTTTAAGGAATTTTGTTTTATGAATTTTTTTTTTAATTAACCAACCAATAATGATATTGGAACAAGTTCTGGGAAAAGATGCGTTTTTAAAGAGGAAAAATCCACAGCTTTCCTGTACAAAAGAAATAGCTTGATCCAATTCAGGGTATGAAATGAAGTGCAACTTTCAAAGATTATGTAAAGTACAAGACTTTCTACACACTGAGAAAGAGCACACTGTTGAGTTTCACATTTGAAACATGACTGGATGACATAAACCTCCTAGAAGAGAACCTAGGTTAAAATCTTTCGATAATTATGTACTGGAAGAGCAAGGTAGTAAAATGTATTTTCTCTCTCCTCTATTTCCAATGGAGGAAACTGTGTTCTTCAAAATACATGACACCTGTGAGGTAATTTGTATTAGGTGTAAAGATACAAAACACACCCTGGTGTATTAAAAGCATCTTTTAAAAATTACAAAATATGTTGCTTGTGGTGACTCCCCAGAGAATCCTTTAGGTCAGATGAATATCCATTTCTTCAGATCTTACCTTGTAGCAGTCTATTTTCAAGAACACCCGTTAAACATTCTACTTGACAGCAGTTCAAGTCCAAAATCTACAATAGGATGTTACATGCTCACTTTCAGCACAGAAGAGTAATTAAAAACCAAAGGAGACACAATTTTCTTTACTGAATTCATATGAAAAACAAAAAGGTGGTGTAATCCAAATGTGCACAGCTGAGCATCACACCATCCATACATTTAAAAAGGATGTTGTCTTGCATATAAAATCACTAAGTAGGAATGTGACATTTTTGGACAAACTTCAAGTATCACTGAGAAGATCCTACAGCAAATCTGTAGCTGTTACAGCAAATGAAATAAGTTTCACAAGTTCTTTTAGAAAGTAGATGAGTCAACCCTAGTATTTTGATAACAAGTTTAAGCAGGAAAAAAAATCTGCCAATGTGTTTTCACAACCAGTCCTTTGCATAAAAACAGTCAGAAAGAGCAGTATGTTAGCACAATTTCTATTCTAAAACTGATTTCTGTTGTGCCTTTAGCTCCACAAAGTATTACAGGATTGGAGACATTCATACCCCACCTGGACAAGTTCCTGTAAGCCCTACTCTAGGTGGTGCTGCTCTGGCAGGGGGGTTGCAATGGATGAGCTTTCAAGGTCCTTCCCAACGCTTGAGATCCTGGGATTCTGTGTGATAATAGTTATCACCACAGCAAAATATCTAAATACAAGGAGGAGGAAAACTTGATTTTCCAACATTTTATGCTTCAGCACACATAGTTTTAAAAATGAAATGTGGTGAAAATCTACTTTACAGTCAGACATTCGTAAATACCAAAATCTCATTATCATTTGATGAGGTTATTGGAATGTGGAGGCCACATTAAACACAAAATGAAATACAAAGTGGTGTAAGTTGTGACATTTCTCATTTGGGAATTTTGATTAAATGCAGAACAGACTTGAACTGACATTGTGACTGAAAATGCACCGTGCTCTTTCAGAAATACCAGATTAAAAAGAACCTTTAAGGCAGCTGCCTAATAAAAAGCAAAGACACAGAGTAATTCCAGCAGATCTGTGTGATACACATGGAAAGGCCCAATTAATGAAAAACCACTGTAAGAACAACATTCTCATATTGTCAAACAAACAATTTTCACATTCTTCAGTGCAGAAAAAAGTCAAGAATCCTATATTCTCCTCTTGAACATACTCCATTGTTACCTCTTCAGAAAAAAAACCTTCATACAACTACTCTCCATACCAAAAAATATTACAAATAACTTTTTTAAACCTCTAATGGCAATTTCCCATAGCCATAAGTACCTGTCTTTTTGTGAATATCTATACTGGATAGCCTTAATTTAGAGTTACATTTTCCACAGGCTGGAAAAAAATGTTAAAAGACGTGTAGGTTAGGGTGTACGTGGGATCTGAGTATATAGCATTAAAGTTCTAGAGACCAGAATAGTTAGACTAGCTCATTAAAATAATTCTCTGGGTGTTTTTTACTCCTGGATCAACTGTAACCTGATGTTGGACAATCAACAATTGTAGGCAATCACCTCAGGAATATAATCTTCTTTTCCCTCTGTCCATACCAAAGACAGACCAGAGCCTCCTAAAATCTAAGCCCACTTATTGGAACAAATTCATACTAACAGGATTATGTAAGTAAATTTGATCTATTCGCCCATTCTTCAAGACATGCCAGTAACCAATTAATTTCTCTTTAATAGCTGTTATATGAATTAATGCATACATTCAGGCTAAACTCTATAGGCATGGCTTGCTAAGACATGCCTGGGCAACACACATAGAGCTGTCTCAGGCATGCTGAGTAAGGGATACAGAAGGAGAGCTGAGGCACATCAACTAAAGCAAAACAAAAATCATTTAAGTTCTACGCGATGAGGATTTTCACCAACTTCACATTCAAAACAAAAGCATTTCTCAAAGAAACATCTGCTAAGCCAAAAGCAACAACTGGAAGACCAAATAAAACAGTAGAACAGAATGAGACATCAGCAACAACCATCAATTTGTTGCACTCAGGAAAGACAGAGGGGCTCTTGGAGACAACACTTGTATTTTCTCACTCCTAAATGATGTCTTTGTCTCTTGCGTCTCACCACTGCAATTAAGTAAGGCCTGATCTAAAGCTCCTGAGAGTAAGTCTTTTATAGGCAGGTAGAACCTCAGTCTGCCCATGTTCCAGGCTGGCCAGAAGCTGTAAAGCTGCTGTGAGAGCAGATACAAGCCCTGATAATACTGTTGCAAGGCAGGAAATACTAGCTAGGGTTCAGTGCTGCTCTAATCAGTCACAGTGTTTTCAGATGGAGAAAATTTCTGTCTGCTAACCCCCTCCACCTCCTACCCCTAAAGACATACTCCTAAGATAGCACATCATTTTTTCACTGTGTAACATCACACTGTGATCCAAATACGCAGAATTGTTCGTGAAGTTTGGACCACTTTATGAAATTACTGAAGACTTGCAACTCCAGTAGAACAGCAAAACATCCAATAAACTGTTCCTTTGCAACTCCACTAGAACAGCAAATCATCCAATAAACTGTTCCTTTGCATGGTTTCCAGTTCAAAAACAAGCCCCACGTACAATTGTGTGCAAATCCATAGAAGTTTTAGAGCTTCTGAATTCCATTTAGTACTAACAAAAGACTATTTTAAGAATACTAGTTGTAGGAGACAAGCCTTATCTCAATTTTGCCAGCTCTAGACAGAGAAAAAAGCTACCTTGTTCATTAAATAGAATAAATCCATGTCTAAGTGCAATATAATTAGCACACTGCACAATATTGATTTTGACTCCCAAAGTCAAAAGTACAGAAGAGGAAGCACATCATGTAGTTTTCAGGACTACTCTAACATTAGACTGCTAAGAAGATACAGCAAACAAAAGGCTTTAAGATCTTTCAGAGGTAACCAAACCCTACTGGTATGCTGAATATAAAATGACTGCATGCTGAGGACTGCCAATACTCTCAAACTGCTACTGTTGGCTGCCAATGTATAAGGTGGCCTGTCTCTGTATTTTTCTTCCCAGTTTTATTCTTTATCCCATGCTCCCTTTCATCGGGAAGCAGCTTGGCCTGCCACAAGATAGATAAAACAATGTTATGCCTTTATTCCAGACTGGCGATAATAAGCAGGAACCAAACAATCCCACACATTAATGTGATATATTATGGCACAGCTGCTCAGAAAAGGGCTACACTGAAAAATGGAGGTTGTACAAGCCAGTGCTGCAGTGAGTGATGCTGCACTGGAATTCTGTCACCAGCTCCTACAAGTGCAGCTGCACACCTCAGATGAGATGAAAAGTTGTCTGGATGTTCTTTCCACTAGTGGAAAACACACTGTATTAACTTCTCAGCAAAACCATTCAGAACACACTATGTACACACAGTGCTTTTTGTATACAAAACAATCAAAACTGCTATATAGGAGACAGTATATGGAAACTGATACAGACTACCTAAAATTACCTCCCTCCCTCTCTCCAAGGAGAAGAGAGATCTGAAATACAGAATGCACTGTCAGATAATATGAGAATGTCTACTGATCTTTTTGCAGTCAGAACAAACCAAATCTCAATATTTATCAAGCCATTTCCACACAACTGTTCCAGGACTAAACCATATTCAAACTTTGTCTCCTGCCAATGCAAAAGGAGTTGAAACATTGTTGAGCTGCAGATATTTTGAAAAACAATTGGGTCCCATAACCAAGACAGGCACAAAACCACTCAGAATGTTCTTCTGGAGATACTGAGAAAAGTTTTACTTGCAATTTCAGGTACTAATTTAAATCAATAATGTGGAAGCTAAAAGGACTGACATATCAAGAATCAATAGAATCTGATCATTTCAGCCACAAAAAAGAGGAAGTGAACTGGTTCAGACCAGTGCTCAGTAAGCAGCAGGTAAGGAAAAAAACCCCAGTCCTTCTAAGATATAATACAAATGTGGAACAGGTCTAGGCAAGCAGAATGGCACAGGGCAAGGTAACTATACAAAAAAATGATCTATTAGACCATATCTTTTACAACCAGGGAATGTATGTGTCCAGAACTAACTAAATAACTAAATAAACAATGCTTCCTTTCTAAATTTAGGTTTTGAGCCTCAGTGGGGGTAGGGGAAAGACATACAACCTTTTGGCTTAGAGTTGGCCCTTAAAGAAAGGATCAAGCTCAGCTATCTCATTCATATGTGATTGTCTCCAATTCATTTGCTGATTGCACAATTTTTGTTTACAGCTTTCCCAGAGGCAGATGAACGAGTCTGTGAACTAGTGGTGCCTTGTTCAAATTCACTCAATCCAATCAACTACCTTAGAGTCACATTAACCATCAAAGGTATGCAGAATTCAGCCAGTTAACACAGATAATGCAATAGGTTAAAATGACCTTAGGCACTGCAGCTCTTGATCTAAATCCAAGCTGCAGAATATGCCAAAAATTTGCTTTAGAGATGCAAAACTGTGAGAATTTCTCATTGAAGACATGCAAATGGTATGCTCAATGCTCTCACCTGCCTAAGTATCCTACATGTTTGAGAAAGAGGCTAGCAATTTTACAACAAAAAGAAAGGTGTTCATTCTAACACTAGGCCAGATTCATCTCTTTTCAGCCAGTAAAAACAAAAGGAAGCCATGTTCGTTCTTTGCACACACATTTTGATTTCAGCTCTTGGGAAGAGACAAGGGAGACAGTGAGGAAGAACTTAGCTATTTTATAAGCAATTCTGCAGAAAGAAAGAATTTGTGTGCAGCATAAATACACGTGTGCACTGCAAAATCAGTGCCAAAAGGTTGGTAGCTATTATGTCATCAATAGATAGCACCATGTGCTTAAGCTTTCAAACTGCTAAAAGTAGGAACTACTGAGCTAGCAGAGCTGAAAAACTTGTAGTATAAATATGCAAAGTGTCACAAAATTGTGACTTCTGAGAGTGTCCTATTTATAGAATCCTTGTCGACAGGGCTTGGAGATAATGTAAAACATTTACCAGAGGGCAGGATGATAGTAGTCCTAGAGAGCTATGTTTAGTAAAATCACAACGTGTTAGCATATATCTTTAGAGATCCAAAATCTTCCACTCTAAATGTCACCAGTGACAGAACAGTTCCATCCTATTAGCTGTCACTGGTGACATTTAGAGTGGAAGATTTTGGATCTCTAAAGACAAATGCTAACACATTGTGTCTTCCTGACAAGAATAACTTAAGAGACTGGAAACGAGTTTGTTCTTGCTCCTTAGAGCACGATTCAGTAATCTACAACACAGGAAATGAGACTGGTAAAGCTAAGGGCTGCTGCAGTGATACTCCAGTCATATTCTACCACCTGAGCCTTGGGACAAGTCTCTTGCTTTTTGAGAAACAGAGACATCAGTTTCTTTGAAGAACAGCTGTTGGGGAGTCATTCCAAAGGCATCTGCTAGCTTTGATTTCACTGTAGAGCAACTAAGCTTCAAGTCAAGGTAAAGCAATCTGCATTTAAGAAGAAGATGAAAGAGGAATAACCTCAAGGATTAGTTAGGATCTGGGGAAAGCTGGAGATTTTCCTTACCTGTAAATCTATACTAACAACAGTAGACTGAAGCCTCCAATATTGAAGCCTGCTGGGAAAATAAGACTTCAAATCAGTCTCTCAGCAATAACTGGTAAGAATGGGATTAAGAAAAAGGCTTCTGAAAATACACTGAGACTACAAAAAGTCAAGAAGCCAGGTCAGAAGAAGTTGCAAAACAGTGGAAAGTGCAAGTCTGCAAATTCACAATTTCAGGAAGAAGCTGAAAAAGCTCACTGCTTCACAGACATTTCTCAAGCTTCTGCTTTTTTTACCTTTGCTCACATTGGCTGACAATACTGACTGAAGCTACTGTCAGGACTATAAAACGCAGAAGAGAACTTTATTCAAACATCCCCAACCTCTTTTCCAAGGCCAAAAAACTGAATGGCACAATTATTCTGAGGAGAGTAGAGAGATCATTCTTTAAAGAACACCAGTCCACCCTGACATTGGTGGCCAAAAGGTTAACTACTCTTTTCTCAAAGTAACTCCAGTTGTATGGGAACTATTGGGGACTTCTGGATCAAACTGATCTATTTGCTTATCAGGAAAAGCTGGATGTGTGCCCATCTCTCCTTTCAAGCCTCTCTGTAAAATAAAACAGAAGGTATACTTCACAGAGGCATTGCAAACATTTTCTATGCCTGTAAAATGGAAAACTACATTCCATCCCATTCCATTCAAACACAGATTCATTTTGGCCTTCATAGGAATCAAGAACAAAGCAGGGAAATCGTTACACCTAAAAGGCAACAACACAAGGCAAGAAATCAGAGAAAATAAAACCCAGTAGAAGTTGAAAGAAAAAAACAGAACAACACAAAAACCAAGTTCATAAGATCATTGTTCAAAAAGCTGTAAGAAAGCCCTCCTATTGAGTAGAAAGGTAAGAGAAAATGATGGCATAGGACAGGCTTTAGCCAGATGTACTATAGTGCTGCCATATGTGAAGCACACATACATCTACATACATTTTTCTTAAGGTTTAAAATCTCAGGCCTTTCTCTCCATTTATTTCTGAGAATTTTGGGACTTCTAAATTGAGATTTTAGGTACCAATAAGTCAGATTACAGAAGAGTGGAAATCCTTGTGTCCCATGCTAAATCAGACTAGTTTTATTCAAAAAAGTGCAAAGCTTAAGTTAAGCTTTGCAAACAGGCCAGTAGTACCACATAAAAACAGGAGCACAAGTTTGGATTAGTTTAGAGAATGGGAAAAATGAGTTTGTGTTGCTTCTATGAAGAGATACCCTTCAGCCTACTCAGGCACTTACTATTACCTATTTGATTGTCAATTAAGAGTTCATACTGAATGTCGTTAGGAAATGAAGTATAACAGCTGATAAACAAAACAGCTGAAGTGTTTTCTAAGTAAACTACAAACTGTTTAGCTGAAATCTGTCTAATTAAAAGAAGTCTTAATGTACACATATAGAAGTCAGACAAACCAGCAATATGACAGCTCCTAACACCAGTTTCCATAAAACAAGCTTACTCTCTGGGTTTGTTTTTTTTTGCATTTTACAACAGAATTCCCTTAACTGGTTGATTTCACCAGGAAATAAACCTAAGATTAAATGTTTTCACTTCATTAAGTGCTGTTCAGTTACTACTAAAAGTACAATTTGATAAATAACATTCTAATCATTATCGGATTTCATAAGAGACCTAACACAGGTGGTATGAGGAGCAGGTACACATCCCTCCAGTAAGCAGCGGGTTGTTTGACAGACATTCCTCAGCTGAAACAACTGTAATGATCTCTACTTTGAAGCTCCTGTGTTTCGAAGGAAAAATTCAAAAGGTGTTTCATTCCCAGAGTGATAATCCTAAAATTGTCCATTTTGTTCTAAAACCTGCAGGAAATACCTTCTTGACAGAACAAGTCAATTGACCTTTCCTTTCCAGAAACCTCTTGCACATTGACATAAATCTCACAAGAGAAAATGTCAGAGACGTGAAAACAATAAGCCCACTTTTACTGAACATTGCTGGTAAGAACACAGACTCAGTTTTCAGTTTTATAAAGGAGAATCTATGTCACTAACATTGACAAAGTAATCACCATAAGAAATTATTTATATTTGTTATCTTCAGGTAAGTAGGACACATCCACAAACTCTAAAGGATAAATATCTAAAGGATACCAGCCCCACAGAAATGTATTTCAAATCAAAATCATACAGATGATAAAACATCTCCCTCCCAGAACATTCTTGAGAGTTTATTTCACAAGAATAAAGAACATCATTCTAATAACGTTTTTCTTTGCAGGCAGACATGGAGAGAAACACCGACTGAACTGAATAATCTCAAGTTTATTAATGATAACAAACCGTATCATCCTTACTGTTTACAGTTTCTGAAATATTAAAAGCATAAACTATAGTTGTAGCCCATCCTTTGCAGCTTTTCACATCAGTTAGCAAGGCTACATAATAAAGGCATTCTCCTTTGGATCACATGCATTAGGGAAACCTGTATACTTATTCAAAAACGAATATCACTGTCATAAAGAGATTTGGTTTACTGAACAGAGAAAATAAATGAAGAAAAGAAGTTCAATCAAAGCTACTATTCAGTGCAAGGATTAAAAATAAAGGAAGAGAATACATTCGTTATTGCCTTGGCTCCACCAGCCCTACTGTGAAATTTTCATATCCTGTTAAAGATGTATCCGGCACTCTGTAAAAGAAAAACACACAAATACAAGCAAAAAGTACTCACACTGTTTGGGTGTTGAATGGCAGCTTCGTACTGCAGTCTAACCCGCTGTGGCATCATCACATCATCCTGGAATAAATGAGATACTGTTACTGAACATAAAAAGGGTCACAGTACAGTACTCAGACACACATCAGAATATGCTGCTAAATTAACATAATTTTACTGGCCTGCAGTCAGAAATACAAATGGCACAAATATTAGGAGACTTTACACTTTCAGTGGATTAAACTCAATCCTGTTCAAATTGGACCTGATCAAAAGTACTATGTGGCAACCACGTTGCAATCTCAACACTTATCTTATGAGCATTTTGCATTTCTAGAGAGATTCATCAATTCTTTAACAACTCTAATAACAGTACTGTCAGTCACTGTGGACAAGGAATTAACCTTGGTTAGAAGCATGGGTTTGAGACATTCTAGCAATATGAGGAAACACTCTGTAGTCTGGCTGTATATCATTTCATTGATATGGAAAAGTCTTCTTTTCTAGCTCTACCCATATGTGAGATTCAATCAGCACAAACACCAGCATTTGTGAAATGACAAAATTCCAAGAAAATAGAAAGGGATAAAAAAATAAAAACCCCACACATAAAATTCAACAGCATTGACACTGGCTTTAAAACACATCACCTGGATTTAAATTGGATGGTAATCCTGTTTTCACCAGTAAGACAGGTTGCCTCCTAAAGTCAGTTATCTTGCTGTCCTTCCATGAACAGAGAGGAGGTATTCCTTTCAAAATGATATCTGTTCAACATTACATCCCTTCTAGACTATGGTTTTACAGGCTATTAAAATGCCCAACCGCAGTACAGATTTTCGCCTCTGAATTTACTCTCCTGAGGTTTCTACCTATTTTTATTTCTATTTTCGCAACATATTTTTTCTGCCTTTTAAAAGGTCAGTTCAATCTTTCTAGAAGCGGATCTACTTCTTCTCAGCCTATTTCTTCTCTGCGTATTTCCAAATGACCTTGCCTTATTAGGCAAATATAATTCAAAGGAGCCCTGAATTCCTGTTCTACATCCATTCCTTTAGCAGTTCCTCAAACTAGACTCATTCTACAGTAAAAGACCACAAATATTGAATTTCCAACAGCTTTCCCATTAAAACTTTCAGTCAAATCAACAGCAATGAAAAATATATTATTAATACTTCAATAACTAAAACTTTGGGTTGAACAATCTTGGTATAAAGATGACACTCTAGTTTACCAAAATCAATGCAAGGATGAAAAAGTTTTAGAAGTAGATAAAAGTATTTAATACAATTTGTGGTTAAAGATAAAACAAATGCACTGGCCTTTATCACATGCAAGTTTATAAAAGATGAAAGAAATGGAAAAATGCATTTGACAATACCTATTTTGTACTTAGGATGGATGTAGTAATAAGCATAAGAGATGTTACGGATTTTCATGGACAAGAAAGTGAAAGAAATCCTTATGATTTCTGAACTTCTGTACATCGTAACTTCAAAACTACAACGATATGACTCGCCATCTAATCCACTTTATCAATATGGCCTGGAATTCAGGTTCTATACCAAGGACATGTTCTAATAAAACATATACCCTATTCCCATAAGAATAACCACAATCCCATTTCTTTATATCAAATACATTGTTGATTTTTGTAAATGAAAACCTCGTTTTCACATAAACAACAGAAGGTATCCTTTAACCTTGCTTTGTTCAGACTTTTGGGAAATACTCAGGATTCTTGGATGTTAAATCCCCCTCAAAAATGACAATGCCAAAGAAATCAGTCAAAAAAGCAGGAATTACAGTTATACAACATATGGTCTTGTGCTAAAAGATTTCAGTGTTCATGTTCCTGCACAGCAGAGACAGATTTAACAGAACTCATACATTGACAAAGATGAAAAATAATCTACTTGATTTAAAATGTTAAATGAGTATGGATGGTATTCAAACCAGATTCAAACATCACATTAACCAAACAGGTCAATGTTATGTTTTTATAAGCTGACAACTTGACGGGAAAGGTCTAATTCCCCCTAACAAAACACTATGTCATTTTGATTTTATTGGCAAAACTAAGAACTCTACAGATTTGGGTCTTAGGCTATCATCAAGATCATCAGCATCCTGTAAAATCCAGCTAAAGAGGGGGCACTGTAACCACAAAAACTTCACAATGCCTTGTGGGGTTTAAAAACTGTTTTTGTGAACAGTTTTCAATATGGGATGCATTGCTGTACAGGTTCATAGAGAACAAAGGAAAAAAGAGAACACATAAGATATGTTTAAGACATAATCCCAAATGAAATAATTAAGCAATTAGGTGATTAGGAAGAACAGCATGAAATAAAAATCACATCCCAAAGAAAAGTGAGTCACATCAGCCATTTAGCTTTTCAGACTCAGTATAAAAGAAAGCTATCTGCTAAATTCAACCTCAACACTTCACAGATTCTTTACTATTGATGACTGGGCAGGTAACCATAAAGGAGAAACCAGAATGTATTTATACAGAAACAGTCTAAAGTAAGGTGGTTGTATTCTAGATCAGTGTTTAAAAACTAAATTGAATTCTAATGAGCAAAACCAAAAAGTTTGTGCTACAAATTAAAAGCACTTTAATTTTTTTTCCACTTCATAAGCCATTGGCAGGAGTGAGATGCCCAACCATGCACTGTACTGCTAAGTTTATGGAGTTTTAAGCAACCACAGTATTAGATAACTAAGATGTTAAAGTCTTTCATCCATCTGTACATTATGTTGTCAAAGATTTTCTATCAAAACTTTTGTATTTATCATATTGAATCCACCAACTGTGTTGCCAGACATTGGTTTCTGCAGTCAACAGAGTTTGGTCATCTTGGTCTTTTTGGTTTAAAACCAAGAACAAAACCTCAGTAATTAGATAAAGATGTTTCAAATTATTTTTTGTCCTGGCAGACAAAAAAAAAAATCTCTACATACCTGAATGCAGCTGCTATATCAAAAAGGGAAGAATATTTAGTTTGTCTCCTGGGTGTGAGTAGGTATGATAAGAAGGCTAGAAATGAAAGCCTTCACTAAGCATATACCTGCAACAGGATAGCTAAAGAAAAAAGAATCTGTAAGGAAACCTCTTCTCATGTGACTCCACTCACCAAACTTAACAGAAAAAAATAAGAAAAAATCTGAGGGAATGCCTGGGTTTATTGTCATCTAAACACACAAAGCAAGCAAGGACAAGAAATAAGGCAACATGAATAGAAACCTACTTTAAACACTCAAATTAAGCCAGAATTTGTAGGAATTTTGTTGACTACAAACATGCTTCCTCTTCTCCAGTGTCCGTTCTGAGTAGGAAAACAATTTGCTGGAAGATGAGAGAATGAAAAGGACTTTATTTCACATGAAAAGCCAGCAGGGATTTCTAAACAAGCCCAGATGTGTTGCTATCAGTGGGGGGCTGTGATCTCCATCACCTTTCAGTCTGACAGGCATTCTGCCTGCTTGTGCTCCTATGGAACAGATCCCTTCTGCAGAAAGTTAGCTTGTTCCACACCACTTACAGATGCTGACAAATCAGAAAAGCTAGTTACACAACTATCAGCTGGGTTGTTTTCCTTCCAACCAGAGGCATCAATCCTTATAAAAAACACACACAATGTATACTGAGCTAATTGTTTTGTTTCACTTTACCCATATGTTTTATTGAAGAAAAAGAGAACTAAATCAACAGACTGAGCTGAAGAATATTACTCAAAGCTGCTGTTGTTTCAGTCTGTGTTTCTTACATCCATTTCAGTAAATTCAAACGACAAGCATTCACTAGCCTCTTCAACCAGACTGTCTGGATCACACTGAACTCCACAGTGATAACTTCATGATTTTCCCTTAAAAGTGGGGGGTTTTGTACTTCAGAAAGTAAAACAAAATATACAACTTTTAAAACCAGGGACAAGCTCATATAAAACACCACATTGATTATAGCTCAGTATTGAGGTGCTCTGGCATCACAGGCTTTTCCAAATGCCTTTGTATTCCATTCTGATAATAATGGCATCTTCTTTCCACTGCAGATATTACACATAAAGTAAAACTGGTTACAACACCAGGAGGAACCTGTGACTCATTGAGAAATAACATGGCATCTCCAAAGTCCATCAAATGGTCATTCATTTACCCTGCACCTGCTCAGACTGTAATGAAAATCTCTGTTTGCTATTGTTCACTTCAGCTCCTTGAACTAAGAAAGGAAAAGGCCTGGGATCTTCAAAAACTGCCCTCCAGAGGCAGGTTTTTAAAGAAGCCACAGCTATTGAAGACATTAGAATCATGCACACTCAGGGCCACACACAAGTCACCAGAGCAGAACACACCCTATTTATCTGTCAGTATTTGCAAGATCATAGGGAAAAATACTACTTTTCCATTTCTATTTCTGAATTAAATTGAGAAAGAGGGGACAACAAAGAAAATATTTCAAAGTTTAAGAACCTGACTTTATTGAGCATCTTTATTTTCTGGAGCACGGCAACAAAAAGATCTACATGGGAGGATATACAGGAGTTGTTAGCACCTTAGTGCCTTTCATCAATATAAAATTAACTACAATCTTTTATGGGCTCTTAAATTCAGCATGACTATTCATTGATCAGGAAATTTTTGCTGCCAAAGCAGCTCCCACCTTGATTCAGCAGATGCAGACATGTGGCTTTCCATATCCAGCTTTTCTGCAGTTACTGGAGATCACCTTGGATCTTTCTCACAGCGAGACCACATTAAAAAAAGGTATGTGAATACTTGCAGGCAGGAGAAGCAAGTAACTCATTCAGTCACACTACACTCAGCCAAGGGTAAAATCCTCACTGAATGCCAAGCACCTACTTCAACTAATAAACACATAAAGCTATATGTAGAAAGAGGTTATGGCAACCAAATGATCAAGTTTGCTTCTTGATTTATGAAACAGAAAATTAACATTTCACATTCCAATAGAGGCATTTAATCTGTTTTTAGTACACATGTTTCTTCACAGAAAATAAAAGGAATAGTCCTTCAAGTGCTCACAGTTTGACTTTTTGGTGCTTATTAGTAACTCAGAAACATGCACAACTCTTTTGGACAGCTGGGGCTTCTGGTAATGCAGTTCATCACTACATCCACTCACCTGCTATTCCAGTAATGGCTTATTTCAGTTTTTAAATCAGAGATCAAAGTTGCAAGGAATGGTATGTTAAAACAACAACAGAAAGTAAAGACATGGAGGCTGATCACTGCTTAAGCTATACAGATGTTGATATGAAAGGAATACGAAGGAATAATATTTCAAAAGTTTATGAGTGCCTGTAAAGTTGTATATCATGGTAAGGAAGAAAAAGAGATTTTTAGTGTAAGAGCTCTGCTGTGCTGCAACTGAGTAAATGACTGTAAGAAACATGGTAACCAGACCAGAGAGCTGACAAACTAAGCTTACAAAATGATGCAACTGGTAAGTAAAGCTATAACTTGCAGAGAATTTGAAGAGTAAAGCTAAAAGTGAAATGTATTTGCATAATTTGTTCTGTTGTCACTAAAACCAAGATTTTCTGAGACTATAAACATTAAATATGAACAATTTGTTAAGTACCTTCAATTCTTATACTTGTTTTCCTGGTGGGAAAAAATGCCTCAGTAGCTTAGAGGTAAAACAACCACAGCAAAAAACTTCCATAACAGCTATTAGTCAAACAGCTGCCACTTCATACTACAACAGGCTGATCAAATTCTGACAGTTTTGAGCTCTGTAACTCTTTTTTTCCACATTTCTTCCCAATTTTTTGTCCTCACAAATCTGCGTTGAGAGACATAACACAAGCAGCTTGAGTCCAGCTGGAATTGCAAGAAAAACAGTCTCTCTGGAGGCATTGCTTCCAAAGATGCTCCCAAATATGCCTGTACATTCATTTCATTTAGTTGAATGAAATGAAGATGTGAAATGAGGAGCCAGAATGTATTTCTCCATCTATATGAAAGGTACACAAAGTACTGACCCAGCCCCATTTCTCTCCACATCCACCTATAGCAAATGTGGATTTATGGCTGCACTTCTGAAGGTCAATTCCCTGGCATTACTGCAGCACATTCCAAAAGGCTGATATCAACATTCCTTCCTCGAGAGCTTGAGACTGGATTGGTGACTGAAAGGAAGGTAGGTGGCGTGTAGAAGCGGAGCTGTTGAACAGCTGGCAACATCTGTGTTTCAGCTATTGTCACACATTTACTAACTATGGCCAAAATATTGAGCAATTTTTAGACTTGTAGCAGTCTCCACATTCATTTTATTTCCTCCACTATCTTTTCAGAAAGGGAAATATGGTAGTAATAAGGAGAGACTGTAGAAAACAAGTAACACTAATCGTTTAATATTTCTTTTGCATTAAGATTAGATTGTTAAGATAGTTCAGACTGCCTTCTGTTTTGAAGCATCTAGCTCAATAGCAGGAATAGAAACACATAGAATAGAAAACCTTGGTAGCCTCTTCCAAGCTTATCCACTTGGTAAGTCACAAAATTCTCAAATCGCTTTGAGAAAGTCCTAATGATATGAAAAATAAACTTATGGCAATGTTGCAGAAATTCCATCTCATCATCTGTTACATTCCTTGATGGCTGCAATTTGTTTCCCTGATGTTTTCTTATCCTGCACAGCAGTCAGCAAACAGAAACAACGCAGCAGCAAGATGATGCATACTGTATAAACACCATAAGTAATGAATTCAGATATCTCTATAAAATATTAATTCATTTCATTTAGAGAACTGAATTTTCTAGTTTACTGCCAGTGGTTTACAAACAACTACATCTGTCTGGGTTGAAATGAAAGACTGATCCAAAACTTACCCAAGTACATTATTTCATGCAGATTTGAGACAGAATATGTGAAGCTCCATGCGACAAAAGAATAGTAAGTTCACTGATGTCCACTCAGCCACAAGTGGACTCAGGTAACTTCAGTCAACATAAGTATGTATGCAACGTCACTTTTGTACTCCCTAAAATGCCCCATCCAATGTGGTATCTGCCCAAGCATGGAATACCTGAACTTAGCAAATCATAGGATAAGAAAAAAGTACATCTTATTTTAGATATGTAAGCAGCCTCACTGATGTACAACACATGAGAGTTACATCCATGGAATTGTTACTTTAAATTAAATGGCACTTTGTGTCTACCTGAAGTAAAGCAAGAACTTGATCCTGAATTCATTCATCCCAGCAAAACTGGCACCACTCCAATTACTTCGTGGCATAATTAATGATGCCCCTACACTCTTCCAAAATCTGGTGAGTCAGATGATCAAGGCCAGACCAGCATATTGTATGCTCATATTTCCTCAAAATAATTTGTTTAGGAAACTGACACTCAGTGCTGGATATGAAATACTTCTTTTTTGAGGCATGAGAAAGTGACCTTTCCAAACATCATTAATGTGTATATGTGATTGTGATTTCAATGGATGTACAAATTGTTTCTGAAATGCCCATACATATGAGATCCTACCTTTCAAAGCTCCACCATCCATAAACTCATGTACAAAGATTTACATGGAATACATTTCGTAAAACAAACAAACACACCCCCCAAAAGAAGCGTTAAAGGGAAACTAGAGAAAATTGAAATAAACTTCTTTTAAAAGTCAGACGGTGTTACAAAATACTGTAATAAATCAACAAAAGCATGGATAAAGGACAGGAAGGTCACCTGCAAAACTTAATTTCTTAAATGGTCGAGACAAAAAATTTCTGTTGCATTGCCTTGAGTCAGAAGAAATATACCAGAACTTCACCATGTCTTGCAACAGAACACTGATTAATTCACAAAACTGTAACATACCAATGAAAAACAATCCTTCTATCTAGTTGATACAACAAATGGAGTTTGCAAACTGAAAGACAAATCAAATTAAAGCCTGCAGGCTGCAGAGTTTACATCCTTGTTCCCATGACACTTTCTAATAAGCACAGACAATCATAACATTAAGCTGAATCCTACCTGAAAACCTGCACTTTCAGCAACCAGTTCATCCTAGTAAGACACTAAACCATAGTTCAGTGCCAATGTAGAGGAAAGAATCAACCTTCAGGTGAAATTATATGACATCAGTGAACCTTAAAGGTCCTGTTCTTCTTGCCTGATCCTAGCCACATGGCATCATTCCTCAGGGCAGCTCTGCACATATGTGAAACACTTCACTGCATATTAAGCCAGACAGCTACCTGTGAGCCAATGAACTGAGTGGGTTCAGAGAAGGTATCCAACAAAGGACAGAAAAAAGTTCAAAATGGAAGGTGAGATCTATCCTATTTTGCATCAAAAAGCCACTAAGCTCTTAGTTTCTCATCAGTCTAATTTTCTGAAGAATGTGTGAAAGAAAAATCCTGAAAACACCTAAAAACAATCTTGCCCAGTCCTGCTCACAATAACTTGTGAAATCTAATAGGATCAAAGAATGGTGTAAGGCTGTAGGCTTTCTTCGGGTTGGAACACAACTTTACAGCTATAAATAGTACACCAGCACATTTAACAACCAATAAACAGCTTGTCTTTAAGGCAAACCAACAAGTACATTAAAAACAAAAGAATATTGTTAAAAAAAACCTGCATCAGACAACATAAATTAACTTACTGAATCCAGAAAGCAGAGATAGGATCCTGAGCTCTGAAGTACTGCTTGATTTTTAGCAAATCCCACTGTTGAGAAAACAAAGATTAAATTATGTGGTAATTTCTACCTTTTTTTTTTTTGGTCAGGAACAGATGAAAGGAAATCAGAAATCAATATCAGGTAAAGTATGTCATTTTCCCATATTTAAAATGAGGTACTTTGTAAATATTTAAGAAGGATGCCTACTGCATACTCTGATTATCAGCTGGATGTGAATTCTACCATGGAGTAGAATAAGAATACTTGTGTTAGCCCTTCACAAAGACATTTGATGTGATACATATCCTGAAGAGTTCAGTTGCCTAGGTTTCACATCCAGTACCTCAGATGATAGAATCACAGAATTTTTTCAGTTGAAAAGGGCCTTTAAAGGTCATCTATTCCAACCCTTCTGCAATGAGAAGATGCTGAAAACCCTTGGCTGTATATACACATCCATCTCTCAAGTCAAATAGTAAAAATCATAAGAAGGCAAAGCAAGTACAACAGATTGCCAGGCAACTGGTTCTTCCCATGAGGTGACCAGGTCTTCAGAAGGACTCAAGGTCTGCTCCAATATGTTTCTAAATATAAACTATGCAACTACAAAAACTTGATGTGTCATTTATATATTGGCACATGTAATGCATAGGGGAGCCAAGGCAGAAGAATATATGTACAAGGAACACAGACCTGGATTCTCTATACCATAACATGCTGTATCAACTGTGGAAAACCACACTGAAATACAAATTCAGTGAAATGACATTGGCATCTAGGGTCTTCTAGTTTCTGACTCCCTGACACTTGTTGAATCTTTTACCAAGTCATGATTTCAGAAAACTGAACCAAAGAAAACCTTATTGGCAGCTTAATTGCTAAAATAGATGAAAATAATAGAGAGTCAAAAAACTCATGAGAGGCAGACAAAAGGGAAGGGTGAAACAGGGACACACAGACAAGGGTAAGGATGGGACTGCAGCAACCAGCAATAAGATGAACTTAGCTTCCCACTGAAATAGATCTGCAAGGTAGGAGTGTTCACCTGGGGTAATATTTGTATGTAGACAAAGCCTACCGAATAGCATTCTGCCTTGGAATTCTTCTCCCAGGCAGTATTTCAAGAAAAGGCCACACTATATCCAGTGTTATTGTGCAAAATGCTGCATGAATTCTGCTTGGTCATATATATAACATCCACACTTTGTTTAAGCTATTTCTGGAACTGAGTCAGGAAATTCAGCAAGACTGCCCTGACATGCAAACCAAACGATGTGAAGATATGCAATACTGAAGGGTTGTTATACCTTCATGGGAAAACTGGAACTGTAAATCCAGAAAATCTCACCATGAAGTAAAGTAAGTCAATTTTAAATCATATTGTCTCCAAAGTTCCTGATTTTACACTTGAAAAAAGAAGGCTTCTGAAGCTCCCTACTCTTTTTATGTGATGGCATTTTAAGTTTGCTCAGAAGACAAATTTAACTGGGCTAAAGGTTTACTTAGTTTCAACACCCACCTCTTTGGCTATTTTGTTGAGTTGTCCAAGTACAGAAAAAGACTTATGACTGCACTTCTTCCTCAAAGGACCACTATGTCAACCACCAACAGAACACTACTAATAAAGGCTCTTCTTCATAATTGTATCATTCTTTTCTTACGTATTTTGTGCACTTTAATCCTCATCATAATTTCATCATGGATTTCTTGGACTTTCTATGTTACAGTATGCTTACATCTTACTTATACACACACAAATATTTAATCTCACCTATATGGTTACTCTCATTCTCCTTCCTGTTGGCAGCACGAAAGCAGCTGGCAAAGTCAGTAGTTACAAGAGTAAGCTGAATCCTGGCATGAGCAGTCTTAGTGGGAAACAACTGATGCAAGTTAGCAGGTCTGAACATGCCAAACAAGCAAAACCCTAATACTGTGGAGGTTCCTATTAAAGCAAGAGGTAAAAGAACAGGATAGAACTACATTTGCCAAGCATCCATCAAATCAACACTCTTACACATCATCACCAGCTGTAAAGCAGTTTATACATATATTTCCGTGCTGTCAGTGGTATACCTCAATACTCCAACAACCTTCAGCAGAAGATAATGAAGTACTTGGAATCAATACTGTAGCAAAAAAAAGTGAAGACTCAAAAGCTAATACAAGATGAGAATTATATTCTACTAACTTGCTAAACTATTTCAGATCTTGTTTTCAAACAAAGCACCTTAAACAACGATATATTTAATATTTTTATGATAAAAAGTTGGTGTAGATTTCTAAGATTAATACAGAAAACATCCTGCAGCTTTTCATATACCAGCCAGTTTTTAAAGGAGTGAGAAAAATATATGGATTGTTAAGAAATGATTAACCAGAGAGATATAAGTCCCTGTAGAAGAAACTACATATCAAAAATTGTTTCAGCACAAAGAATCCTATGTTTGGCATGAGGAGAAGTTTTTCTTTAATATTACTCTACTGAACAAAATCAAATGTTTGTGCCAGGTCTCTGAGTTTTGTAAGGCCTGCTTACTTGGTGAAAAGAGCCTGTTACCATGGTTACAGCCGTAAAAACTTAAGCCTCAGTGAGATATTAACATTCCTCACTCTTGGAAAGAAAAAGGTTTCCTTTTTTTAGGCAAGTGACCCTTTCTCTCTTTTTCTAGGTTCTCTCCCTTTCTTTTACATGTTATAAAAGAATCAGAAATAAATCCTAATCTTGTGTAAATAGTTTAAGATGTGAAGCCTGACTAGTACATTGTTTCTGTGCTAAAGCATCTTCTTTTAAAGGAAAGATTCCTTACAGTTGTAACTCCTCCTTAACATAATAAAAGTAAATCACTGACAGCAAACAAATACTGTGTATTTCAAGTAACCTGCTCCTAAAATGTAACAACCATGAAGATATCCTCATTTTAATGGTGACCTGAGAGTGACTTCCACATGAATGAGCTTGGTTTGCTTTTTTTGGTTTGCATTTCATACAATTATTTCAATCAATGCCCATAGCAGCATCCCTCACCCCTAATTTATTAAAGATTTGTTCAGGTTTCAGCTACCCCAACACTGACAAATGCAACCTGGAACAAAAAATAATCTGACATATCTAATGGCACAATATAGTCCTTGTAGTTCACAACACAAACTCAGTTTGCTAAAGTGAAAAGGTGAACTGACTTCAGAATTCTAAGATCAATTACTGCCAAAACACTGCACCTGTGTGTTCTTGGAAACTAAAAACTAGTTTACACACAATACAATACTCTTTTAAGAACAAGATTTACACATAGAAAACATTTTATAAAAGCGAAAAATACGTGCTAGAACAAGATGGTATTAACATAAACATTAGTAACTCATTTTCCTAACTACCATAATTAATAACTTTTGGTATTATTCTTCTAACTTTTCAAATGAGAAATAGCAACGTATTTAGCTTTCAGGTCACCAACTACTAAGAAAAGTAAGATTTGAAAGGAGATTGATTATCCAGTAGTTGGGGGGAGGGAGAAGACAGATAAATTTCAAGGAATACAAGCAATTCTTGACTTTGCTCAACTCCCAGCTTTACCAGTTGCCTGAAAAATTCCCCTCTACAAACCTCTCTCTTTTGTCATCACCAGCTCAATAATGCTAATGATACAAGTTGCACTGTCAAAACAACACCAGTCCATGCTAGAGATGTTAAAAGTATTTAGAGTAACAGCTATGCTGTGTTACTTCAGTATTGACAGGTCTGACAACTGTTTAAAAACCAGTTTTCAAAAAGTCTATAGTTAAAAGAAATGACAGCAAATAAAGGCAGAGGTCTGCAGTCCACAAACCCCAACTTGTTTGTGGGCTTTTTCATAAGAAGATCATGTTAAGTAGACTGTAACAACCCCAGGTTTCCTTCCAGTTACAAACAGGACATTTAGTTAAAAACCAGAAGCTGATCAGCTTTTGTGTTACAGTGTTTCCAAAGTGTGCCTTTTTAAGTGACGTACTTAGAAAGACACAGATTGGTACCTGTTTTACATCAATTTGTACTTGTCTACTGATTGCCACAAAATCTGGAATGACAGAAACATTAGTTATACAGCTCCTATAGAACGCAGGAGCACACTGTTCTGCTTCCTTTGTCATTCTTCATAACACAGATACATCTTCCAACTTCGATGCCTTTCAGCATCATCTCCTTCAAAGAGTCCTTTTATTTGTATTATACATTTTAGCAGACCCATCTGCTAAAAAAACCTCAACATAAACCAACCAAAATAAGGAAGAGAAAAGCTGTTTGAGACTTCTGTCTATAATCTCCTCCAGTGGGTAAATGTAATGTGCATCAGCGTTAAATCAGTAATGAATCACGCCGTCCACCTACCTGGTGTATTGTTTTAGCCCTTTGTGTAAATACATGACTTTCATGAGAGTTTTTAGCTCACATCAAAACTTTTGTGATATCTCTCTTTTGATCTGATCATCATCATCAAAGGGATATAAAAAATGTATTTTGTTCTATTTCAGGCTCTGTTCTACAATGACAGACATGCATTTCATAGAATCACAGAATGGTGGGGTTGGAAGGGACCTTTAGAGATCATCCAGTGCAACCCCCCTGCAGAAGCAGGTTCACCTAGATCAGGTCACACAGGAACGTGCTAAATCTTCTTGTAGCACATTCTGGATTTACTTTTTTCTTAAAACTCATCTCCTGAAGATACATCAACTATCAGAAAGCCAGGGTGAAACTGTAAGCCTTAACAACATTGTGTATACCACAATTAAACAAAATTCTTTTGCAGAGTAGAGCACAAGTGTTAAAGCCAAGTTCTTTTCTCCTGGATGTATAAACAAATTCTACTGAGCCAAAACCAAGATGGTCCAATTTTAAATTGGAATGAGTTTTTGAACAGAGCTCTGGGAAACAATGTGGGTTTTTTCTATTGCAATGCAAGTGGCTATAAAGACAAACTGAAAAGCAGAACTTGCCTGCAATAACAACCTAACTCAAAAAAAATCAGCTCCAAAGATGAAGCTACATACCGCCTCGAGGTAGAGAGGAATCATTGCTACCAATGATTACAGGGACACCAGCCTCTTCCAACTTGATCTTCCATTTTTCAATAATTTCAGGTGAACCATCCTAGAAAAATGACAACACAGATGCAGCTATTTTAACCTGTATGGTGAACCAAAGAGCCCAAAACATAAATTCCCATCAGAGACAGTATTTACCTGAACAGTGTTTCAAATAAGGTCTGAAACATACCTTACTGGCATCATTGAACACTGACAGCTCCATGGTTTCTTTAAAATCTTGTTCCCAAACTGACTTCAAGCATTCATCTAACCAGCACTCACTATTGTGAACAGGCACAATGACAGACTACGAAAAAACAAACAAAAATCCCAATGTATGTCAGTAAGCACTACTTTTGTTTACTCATACAAGAACACTCATTGAAAAAAGGAAGTGTCAGATCCTTCTGAAACTTTCACAAAAATGTGCATCTTAAAAACATGAAAGTAGGCAAAGATCATTTATTTTCATCACAAATATATGATTTGTTTTCTTATCTGTCAAACACTTTTCCATTTTTTTAAGTTCTACAAGATGGTTTTTGGTATATCTCTGGGGAAAAAAGAGACTACTGAGCCAAAAATGCTAACAAACATCTACACCACCACACAAATCCTTTTTCTAGTACTCCTGCATTTCTTACAACATTCTTTACTTCTGTCTTCCATTCATGTGCCTTACGCATCAATTTGTCTTGTATTGAGACAGTATTGAGTATTGAGACCAGTACTGTTCAATCTATTCATTAGTGACCTTGCTGAGGGGACAGAGGCACTGTCAGCAAGTTTGCTGATGATACAAAACTGGAGGGAGTGGCTGACACCCCAGTAGGCTGTGCTGTCATCCAAGGAGAGCTGGAGAGGCTGGAGGGTTGGGTGGGGAGAAATCTAATGAAATTGAACAAGGGCAAGTGTTGAGTCTTGCATCTGGGAAAGAACAACCCCATGTACCAGTACAACTTGGGGAGTCATGTAGGGAAAAGGGATCTGGGGTGCTGAAGGGCAGCAGGATGAGCATGAGCCAGCAACGTGCCCTTGTGGGCAAGAAGCCCAGTGGCATCCTGGGGTGGATCAGAAAGGCTGTGGGCAGTAGGTGGAGAGAGGTTCTGCTCCCTCTCTACTCTGCCCTCGTGAGAGTACATCTGGAATGGTGTGTCCAGTTCTGGGCCCCTCAGTTCCAGAAGGACAGGGAGCTGCTGGAGAGAGTTCAGTGCAGGGCCACAGAGATGATGGAGCAGAGCATCTCCCTTCTGATGAAAGGCTGAGGGAGCTGGGGCTCTGCAGCTTGGAGAAAAGGAGCCTGAGGGATGAGCTCATTCATGGTTACAAATACATAGAAGGCGGGTGTGAGGAGGCTGGAGCCAGGCTGTGCTCAGTGATGGACAATGACAGGACAAGGGGCAATGAGGACAAGCTGGAACAGAAGAGGTTCCAAAGAAACACAAGGGAAAACTTCTTCCTCGTTGAGGTGAGGGAGCCCTGGCAGGGGCTGCCCAGATGGGCTGTGGAGGCTCCTTCTCTGGAGACATTCAACCCCAGCTGGATGAGTTCCTGTCCTCTAGGTGGTCCTGCTCTGGCAGGGGGGTTGCACTGGATGAGCTTTTGAAGTCTCTTCCAATCCTTAACATTCCATGATTCTGGGATATATGCAGCCTGAACTTTTGGGCTCTAGACAACTTGAAAAAAACCATTATTCTAGGACTGTTATGAGGCACATTAGAAGACGACATATGACAGTTCCATGGTCCACCCTTTCAACAGCAGTCCTTCCTACTGCAGCCTCTGCTCAGTCACGTACACATAAAGCATGAAAACCTACCCAAAGTATTTTAAAATTGTTCAGAAACCAGAGACAAGGAATTTCTCTGTTCAGTTACTCATCACTCTTCTAACTAACCCCAAAAAAGACACATACTCACTCAATTCTTTCAGTATCTCAGAAGATAAAAAAATCCCATGCATAGAATGTAAAGTCCTAATAAATCAGCACTGGCCATGTTTGTACAGGAGAGTCCAACTCCCTACCTGTTTTTTAGATCACTTACACATGAGGATCTTAAGGCAAAGAGCCCAAGTACCTTATAAAAAGTCTCATTGCACATCTTAAGAAGTTCCATCCTTAAGATTCTGTGATTCCTAGAAACAGAATTTAAACTCCTTATCATATGGTGTATCATAAACACAGAGCTTGAAGAAAAAGAGCATCAGTTGCTATTGTGAGCAGGTGAGAATCTTAAAATACTAGAAGAACAAAGATCCATGTGAGCACGTGTATGTTGTGCAAATACATCTGTCAGTAGGCAGGTTCTGTGGACGCTGAGAAGTGTATATTTGGTCTTTTCCAGACTGATGTTTGTAAACACGGGTATTACAGAGTATGATGTATGGTACAAGTAACTCGTAGAAACTTAACACTTCACAGCAAAACTTTAAGAACCTAAACTTGTCCAAAAGGAATGAACATCCTGATTTTTGCCAGGATGCTGCAACAGGCAAAAGTAGTATTGAAAGGAAGTGAGAGGAAAGCTATCTAAAATGTTAAGCAAAGCAAGTCTTTGGCTTGTCATTTGGAGAGAGAAATAAATAAGGAGAAATTTTAAGAACCAAAATCAGGAAACTGATTATGAAATAACTACAACACAAGGACCAAAAACATTATTCCAGAACTGCCTCAGATCGGTACATTTAGACTAAAAAAACTAAGTAAAAAAACCCTGAGATTCTAAACCAATATCACAGAATCATGGAATGATGGAATGGTAGGGGTTGGAAGGGACCTCCAGAGATCATCTAGTCCAACCCCCCTGCAGAAGCTTGATTTTAACATTCTTTATGTCTAGGTGGCAATTAAAAGACAACTAATCAAGCTAAGCATTCAGAGGGGAAAAGTTAGCCAACTCTTCCAACGACAACATAAACTTGCTACAGTTTTCCACATCCAGAAAAATCAATGATTTCCCAAGTTGTTTTTTCTAATTTGCTCAGTAAAAATTTGACTATGCCATCCCAAACTAGTTTGATATTTGCTTGAAAACTTAAAAGCTAGAACTTCTTTGGCTTTTTCTTCATACTGAACTATGTTAAGTCAGGACAGCAGTGCAAAATATCAAGATAATGTCTGGACCTCTCTGTCGAGTTTGAACTGAAAACAAAAAGCAGAACTTAGACAGTAGCACATATAAAACAATCCATAACTACCTGATGGCACTAAGGTACTCTGAACCCAGCCTAACAATTGATACTACATTAGCATGTCCCCAACTAGGTTTCAGGGAGCAAGTTCTACTTCCACAGAACTATCACAACAACCCTAAGCTAGATGCCTGCCAAAAGATCAAGCTGAACTGCTGATGACATTAATGTGTAAGATCTGGAAAAGTAACAAATCCATAGAAGTAACTGTACACAGCAATATGACTGCAGTACCAGAGAACTGCTGGAGATTCCTTAGGTTCCACTGTTGTTGCCAAGTTTGCTGTTTTTCTGTGTCACTGTTTAACTTTTCTATTTAATGGAAATTAAAAACTCCACAGAGGTAAACTTTCATCTCTCTCTAGTTCATATCAATGTTTTTAACCTGGCTTAAAAGTCACAGTTGGCACTTGTCCTGAACTAGGCATTACATTGGCCTTTATCACTGTGTGGCTGTATCAGAATACTTTGGGTCATTTAGAGAGAAAAAAGTTGAACCAGGGCACTATTTCACTTACAGTTGCAGAGTCACAGTAAAAGAATACCCTACTAGCTGGCAGTAACCTCAGGAGACTGTGTCTATTTCTTCTGCCCCAAAACAAGATCAACTATAGCTATACCATTGCTGACAAACCATAATCTCCAGGGACAGAAATACCATCCTTGCTAAGGCAATAGCTAAAAGCAGGCATAAGAGAGACCAAGAATAAAGTCCTTTTGCTGCAGTTTCTGCCAACTACTCCTTCCCAATCCCAGCAGATTGTTACAACACTAATTCTTTTAGCAGCAGCCTTTCAGACATTTGAAGACTGCTACCACGATCGTGAACTACAGGAACATGCACAAAACTCTGTCAAAGTAATTTTGAGTCAAGACAGGGACATAAATTGCAAGCAACTAAGGCACTTTTGTCATCGACTGAGTGACTAGTGAGTCAGAAATAGCATTTCATTTGCTAGGACTGATTTATAGCAAGCATTTTCCTGGCCTAGTACAAGCCAAGTACCAGAGTTAAAACACAGACCTATGAATCAGACTGGATTTCTGCTGTGTGACGCTACTTGCTTTTCCCTGAACGTCACACATTTTAGAGTAAGACCTGAAGCAATTTTACATGGTTTTAGTAAGGTAGTTTTGCTCTCCCAAAGCTGAAAATAACAATTCTTGGCTTTCCTGAGAGATCAATGTTCACGTGTAGCAAAAATGGCAGAATACAAAATGCTTTACAGGGAGTTCAATCCCCTTTCTTTTACAAATCTTTTACTCAACTAAACCACTCCCTTCCTCCCTCAGCTAGACCACATACAGGAGTCCTCCTTTCTGGCATCACCACCATCATCCTCCACTATGAATATGTATGTTCAACAACTCCGCAGTGAAAACTGACTTTCAGTGTCCTCAGATTTCAATTCCAGTAGACTCCTACCTGCCTCCACCTCTGAATGTGGAGAATAAACTTTAAAGGAAAACCATTTCAACAGCGCTGAAGATTTCACACAAATGAGAAACTGTTATTTTTTTAAAAAAAAAAAAAATGAAATTGCACTGTAAGTCGTTATTACAAACCGGTGGTGGGCAGATACATACTCATTTTGTCGTATCTCATACACGGGATACTTTAAACCAACCCTGAGCGGGTTTCAGGGCGCGGCAGTGACCCTGCCTTTGGGAGCCGCGCGCACCGACGTGGTGCGTCTGTGCCTCGGGAGTTTGCTCCCTGCACCTGCATCGCTGCCGGGCCGCCCCGGCGCTGTGTGCGTGGATGTGCGGAAGAAAAAATAACTTAAAAAAACCCAACCAAAGCGAACCCCGTTAGAGGGAGTGAGGAATGAACGAAGCACTGTAAGGAAGGCTTGCGGTTCGGTGTACCCAAAGGTGCCCGGGCTGCCGTCCTTCGCCGCCCCCCGCAGCGCCAACACCCCTCCGCGGCTGGGAGCGCGCCTGGAGTGCCAGAGCGGCTCAGGGCTCGGTTCCGCCCGCGGCACACAGCCCGCGCCGCCCGCCCGCCACACACGTACCACCCGCACGGCGCGGCCCCTGCCCGCCGCTGGCCNCCTCCCCGGGCTCGGGCTGGCGCCGCTCCCCGCGGCCGCCTCGAGCCTCCCGCGCTCGCTGAAGCCGCAGCGGAGGAAGAAGCCATCGAGAGGCGGCCGCAGGCGGCGGAAGCGCGTAGCGCCGCGGTGCTGGCGGCGGCGGCCGGGGCAGCGCAGCGTTCCGACCTTGCTCCTCGTTACGTGTCGTTGGTGGCCCCGGCCTGGCTCGGGCTGTGCTGGTCGGGCCGCGAGGGGCTGAGGGTCCTGTCTGAGGAGACGTGGATGCCTTAAATAAACCTTCCCGTTCCCTAACTGCTTTTCTTTTTCGCTTGTGTATCTCCCCAGACAGCACTTTCCTCGGTCAAAGCTTCAGGGCTACCAGTGACTTCTTAATTTTTTAAAACCATTAAAAAATGGAAGATCGATTGCTGGCGGAAACGGTGTCGTTATTGGTCGTTTACTTAGGGAAACTACGATTGTGCAAGCTCTTGGTCCCTTGGAACCACTCAGAGCTAAAAGGGATTGCGAGACCTGGCCCTGTACAACAACCTATTCAGGATTTTTTAGATTTGCACAAAGCAATCATTGTCGAGCAAAAGCCTGAGATTATCCCGTGTGTATCCGAAGAGCCTGTTAAGCAGATAGACAATCCAAGGAGCAAATGCAGCAGAGTTATCTTAAAATGTTTGTTGGCACACAAATCAAGAGAACCGAGGAGACGAGAAAGACGGCCAAGCAGTAACTCACCCTTGGAATCTCTTTCAGATTATCTACACAGCTTCTCTCCATCCAGCCCGAGTTTAATCTCTCTGTGAACAGCACTGCTAAATATGATCATTTATTTTTTTTCTGTCGACAAAGGCTGCTAGCACTTTTATGTTGCCTGCATGCCTGGCTTTATCTAAGAAAGTGTAGCTGAGTATTACTTTACTCACACTGAACCAAACAAAAGTCCTAGTCAGGGACCAGTGCCTCATTATGCAAAGCAGTCTACAATATGCAGAGCAAAGCCTGCATGTCCTTCCCCGAGGAAAACGGAGAACCAAGCAAACCCACCAGAAAGGTTTTCTAAGTCATATTCTGTAGCTGACCACAGAGGGTAATTAACTACAAACATCTACTTTAAATGTGACTTTAATTTAGGGGAGAGTTTGGACAGACTTTTAGTGGCCCACAAGCACTCAAAAACTATTCAGTGGGATTTTCTGAGCATCCTAGGCCTCTTAACTTCCATTGTGAGAGTAGTTACCTCCTGGCTTTTGAAAATAGCAGGCATTTGTGTGTCCACGGGCAAATAAATAGTTTCCAAAGTACTGCCATTGTTTCAGTGCCTATTCCTTGCTCACTTGGGTCAGAGTGGGAAGAGATCTCCTAATGCTGTCCTGACAAACTCTACTACTCTAAATAGATGCAAGCAGAAATGATTCGGTCCTGATTGTACTTCCATTCCAGTTGCTCTACTTCAAAGATATTTTCAGAGTGGCAGCAAACAGCACTCAAAGAAGTTCTTACAGCTAAAGTCATTACGGAATCCAAGGTATTTCTCATCATACCCTTTTTTAGCTTTCATTTCTGATAAAACAATCTCTTGAGGATCATGCCTGTAGACATGAAACCTGGAGGTGCTGCAGGTATTAGCTAGCAAAGAGTAATTGCATTCATCCCGATGGAAAGACAACGTTACTGAGAAAGTTGGTTTGTTTTCTTTACACTTAAACACTGAAAAAAATTGCACACACTGGTTGAGGTATGCACAACTTAGACCTGTTGACTTGTGAGGACAGATCTCAACTGATTTCACTGGAAAGCGAAGAAAAAAAAAAAACAAGATTAAAAAGACTGCTTGTGTAGAGTATCACCAGGGTTATTCAGGCCAAGTAGTCTTGGGTTTAGTTTCTTTTTTAAAAGGTCAGACTGTAACTGAGTGGGTAAAACAATATCCTTACAAACAACTCTGTTGGTGTTGTAGAGCACATTGGCAACTTAGTGGAGTCTATTGGAAAGACAGGAGGAGCAAGTACAGAGTTTTCTGCTAACATATTTGTTACTCAACTTACAGTCCTGTGTACTGAAGCATTCCCAGAGCACACCATGTTGAAAGGGTCATGCAACAGAGTAGGTAAAGTATTCAGCTTAGAGCTAGTTTTACAGCCACTTGTATTCAAAGAGTGCTTTGAGCTTCCAAAAATGCTTAGTTGTCCTCATAAGATGTCACAGTTGAGCAGCAAGGAGAGCAATGCAGTATTTCTCATTATAGCACTCTAGGGAAGAATGAGACTTCAGAAGCCCAGCTAGTAGCCCTGCCACCATGAGACAGGACCAACTTTGTCATTCCTGACAAGTACCTGCTAGCCTGACCTCAAAGGCCTTCCTCCAAGAATGGAGGCTTCATAACGTCCTCAGACAATTATTGCAGTCTCCAGTGACTTCACCCTTAGAAATGCTTAAATCTTGCTGTGATTTCCAAGCCCCCTCAAATATGGCAGGCTAAAATCTTTTCACCTAGCAAAAAGATACAGACATCTGTCACCTCCTCAGTTTTAGAGACTATAGCATAACTTTTCCCTTCTATTCAGAAGCTTCTTGCTGTTTCTCTCCCTGCACAGACTGAAGTCTTCGGCTCCCAAGGTACAGCTCCTGAGTTCAAATCCTCTGGTAGTAACAGGAGTTGAAATATTTTCCCTTAAGCAAAAATTATCCTCCTTTCCTCCTCCCTTCGTTGATTTAGCACTTTGACCACCTTTTAAGCCAGATGTGAGAAGCTTTGCTGGGCCATTTAAAACAAAACCACCCTAGCGCCCCATCCTCTATTTTTACAGACCTAAAAAATGACGTCCATTTCACAATCTAACACCCTGAGTCAATACAAACGAGAAGGTCAGCAGCCTGGCAAAGACAAGACTGCAATCTCTTACAAAGGCCACAGCCCTACAACTCTTAAGTCTTCATCTCTTCCCTGAGAGGGTCTCTCAGCCCCCTCCTTCAGGCATCCTCTAATAGCCCTCTCCCAGTGTTTTGATCCTCTGCAGCTGTGTGCCTTCTCAGCTGCCTTCTTGCTAGTGCCTATGTTAACCCTTTCTTTGCTGAAAGGGCTTGAAAGCTCCATCCCAAATCTGTTATTCCTTACCCCTCCTGCACACAGAAAACAAATCATTCCCTTCCTCTCCACAGCCATGATTTCTGTGTTGGCAAGTTGTTACATTTTCCCTCCCATCCCGCTCTCTTTGTTTAGGTTTTGCACATCTGATTCGTTCAGTCCTTCCTCCCTGGTTGTGCTTTAGCCCTCTTCAGGTCATGCCTTAGGCCTCTGTTTGTTCTCATCAGCTCTCCTGGACTCTATCTGGTTGCTTTTCATCTCCACAGGAGAATGAGAGCCAGCAGCAGATCTAGTGCTCCAGCTGAGGCTGTACCAGGGCTGGGCAGGATTACTTCCTGTGTCTTGCAAGCCATACTCCTGTTTGCACAGCTTAGTGCAGTGTTTGCCTTTTTCACAATGGCTTGACACTGTTGACTCCTAATCAGCTTGTGATCTATTATATCCCCTAGATCTCTGGTGTTTTTTTTTTTTTTTTGCACGAGGGAAACAGTATTTTAGCAGTTTTATTCCAGACAGCTACATGAGAAGAAACTGGCTGAAGTAGTGTGAGTGAGATTATTTGCTTTGTGCTTCAATACTAGAATTGTTTACTGGCTCCAAATTTGTTAGATGTGTACACCCTGTTAAAGAGGTTTTGCACAAATGTTGCTAATGCCTTCCTTTGGCCTTCAGAGCCTTTATTACTAGTGGGGACTAATACCTCAGAGTTATTTGGGCCAATTTCCCTGTGTACTCAAGACTTCAAATGCTCCGCTGAAATTGCAGGGCTAATTGCACTGAAGAAAGCATTTTGCAATTTAGGCATGCTGAATCTGAACAAGCTCACTGCAAAGTGCTGTTACTCTTTAGAGAAGAACTGTTGTGTGATACATGTCTCCCCGAAACATTAACTGTCGTTACAAAGGATGTTGCTGTTGCTTGTTTCTTTTTCTTAAATGAGTCAGTCTACAGAAGCCAGTGGTTGTTTTTGTGAGCTGGCAAATGTCATAAATAGTCTGTTAACAGGAGTACTGGACTTAGGTACCTTTGTTGGTGAACTGGAAAGACCTCATTCATCTCAGTACCAGCCCGCACCTCTGAACACACACTCCTCTTGCCCACCACCAGTCATCCCGCTCCCTGAGCACTTTCATTTCATGCCCTCTCACCACTCTACTGGGCTGCCTTGTAATTTTGTGCAGTTTCTCTGTTCTGCTGGAGCCATTAGCTGCTTTGGCTCAGGCTGTTGAGTATACCTCTGCGTTTTGTGTGGGTTTGTGGCATTAAGACTGTGGGAGATACGGCAGTGGCAAGGGAGAGGCCAGTTCTTCCACAGAACTGAACGAGATCAGTGCATGTTTTCCCTTGCTTACAGCTTCAATAACTGAGCAATCTTATGAACAGTTAGACTTTCATTTGGCAATCTTTTCTTAAAGGAAAGTTTCTATAGAATATGATGTTTTCAAAATACAATAAAAGAAGCATTTTTTTAGCTGGTGGCATCTGCTGGAGGATCCAGTGATAAGCAAGTGGCTATGGTCTCACCACCTCGGTTAATACAGTTTGGTTTTGTTACTAAGTAACCAAACTGAAACTCAGTAAAGTAATAATAGCATTTTCCTTACTTACCCAAAAAGCTTTATAAGTCAGTCATTTGGAAAAAAAAAAAATCCTATTTACAAAAGATAGCAAGATTCAGATAATGGAAATAGATAAAAGTTAGCCTTGAAATCCCATTTTCCTAATCTTGACAAAGCTTCTGTGTGCCACAAGTGATAGCCCTTGAGACTCAAAGCTTCTACTTGAAGAAGAATAAACCTTTTAGAAAGTTCAGTTGAGGTTCTTTGTTTTTCAAAATCGTGCCTCTGTTTGATCTTCTTGATGACTGAAGTGTTAAACACTTAGGAAATAAAGTTATGCCAGAAAGCTGAGGAAAGTAGGTGGAATTGTACCTTTCCCAAAGATTTGTTGGTAAATCCATACTGTCCACAGTCAGAATTTTGTTGAGCTTCAGTACCTTTGGGAGCTTAAACTGCTTTGTATATAAGTGCAGGAAGCATCTGACATTTTAAGATGGGAAAGCACTTAAAGAAATAAATCATATCCCTACAAAGGAATGTGTACGTAACAGGAACTGGGATTTGTATAATATACAGAGATCCACACCACATTGTATTGGATGCACATCTTTATGTGACATACAGACAGGAAGGGAAATGAGAAACATTTTGAATTATGACTTAGCCAAAGGCCTCTAAAGAAAAGATTACAAGACTTGTATAGCTCTAGAGATTAAAGCAACTTCAACTTAATACATCTTCCTTGAAAAAAAAAAAAGAGAATTAAATAGGTCTTTTAAATCTTCATACTACCATAAAAGAGACATCTTATTATATCACATCTAACCATATCTTTTAATATAATTCTTAAAACACAAATCTACTGGGAAAAGTGGGTCCTAAAGTGCAGTTTATTGTAACTAACTCAATTTCAGTTTTGTTTAATTTTCAAGCAAAGGCTGTGTTTTCATTTTCCTGTAAATGCCAATTCCTCAGACTCACCCTGGGTTATGAAATTCAGAGTTCTTTCAGGTTCATGCATCTTCAGAAAATCAGATTTTACAGCTTCATTAAAGTTAATAATACTGCTGATAACGCAAAGGCTGGTACAATGAGCAGCTTGCTGCTTTACAGCTGTATTGGCTGTGTGTTGTAAAACAGTAGTAAAGATGTCATTCTGGTAAGAAAATTGACCAGATGTGAGCAGAAGAGAGTGAGGAAACTGTTCTCTTTCAGTGAAAAGCTAGTACTCCATTTTAATGCGCTTTCTTTTCTGAATGTAACTCTCCTCCAGGTGAGGAAGGCCTTTGAGCAGCTTCACAAATATGCTGCTAACCTGGGGAGCTCCAGGTCTCTGAGGAAACAAACTAACAAGCTGTGCAAACCCTATCTGTGATGGCTTGTTACTATCTTACCCAACAGTGCCCGTGGCTTCTGGGCTGTGGGAGGTACAGAGGCATCATCCCAGGGTGAGGTCATCTGTCCAGCCAGGACTCACAGTTGGGACACCCTCATGTTGGTTCTGCAGGGAGCCAGAGTTGATGATGCCCAGCACTGCTGCTCCTCCCTGGCTTCAGGGGAGCTGAGGAGAAGCTGTAGCCCCATGTGGCATTAGGGACTGTGGGAGTTGCGAGCACTGGGACATATTAGAGGGAAAGAAAAGGAGAGTCTGGAGCCCTTTAGACCTCAGCAAATCTGCCTATATAAAAATCCTCTCAAAGGACTTACTCAATTCACAGTAATTTTGTGTGAATAAACTGACAATTGTGTCAAGTTTGGGTTTTTTTAGATAGGGTTGTGACATCTTCTGTGACATAACAGATAAAAATTGGCTATCAAAACTGTATTAGGAGTAGGTCTATGGAGACTATATTGCTAGCAGGATGTAAGAAATCAGTCAATTTCATGTGTACAAGCTCCCTGTTAAAGTCACTCTGATACCATTAGAGCCTGCAATAAGCCACCACACAGAAAACACTCTGCTTCTTACTCCTTGTGACAAAATCCATACTCATCTGCTTCTGTTGGAATACTCTTAATTCTTTCCATAATCAACCCAGATACTTCTATCTAAACTCTCCCTTCCTAAATAAGGTGCTTCTTTACTTTCTACTGCGAGAGAGAGAGAGGGATTTAGTTTCACCATCTGGGAATCAAGGAACCTCATTTTGACTTCAAGTGAAATCTACTAAAATTGGCATTTGTGTCTGTTCAGCTGGAGTTCAAGACATGTAAGTGTACAACCCTAACATAGGTCTAGAAGCAGGTCTCACAGGTGTTTGAACACTGGAGTATCTCTATTTGTTAGTGTTCTCATCTTGGGTTCTCAGCTGATTTATGCAATGAACAATCCATGTGCCAGTTCTGGTTGTTACACATGTAAACTTGAACTTTGCCATTTCTTATTGGTGCACAACCTTGGTATGTGCATTCCTTTATCTTCCCACTGTCCCTGCGGTTGTGCTTCATTATTGTCAGTCCTTGTTAAAAGCTACATTCTGTTTTGTTGGGGACAATTAACCATTTGGAGAGAGCAGCTCTCCTAGGATCCCTGGTAGCTGTGTATCACCAGCCACCATCTACTGATTCATTAAATAAACCAAAGATGTGCTTCACTTTTCAACGAAGCAAATTCCTGTCTCTCAGTTGACTAGTCTGCAAAACCTCTTCAGAATTTTGGGTATCTCACTGTCTTATGACAATTACATGGGAAAAGACACTGTATAGACAGTTAAATGAGAGCTCTTGTATGAATTAATGACATAATGACTTTCTATGCATTTTCTTGTGTTTAGGATGCTGTCTTTCTAAATGCCAGGGAAGAAGAATACTAGGAGAGGAAACAGTCCTTGTGCTGCTTCAATATTGTGACTTGCAGCCTGTCTGAAAGCATAACAAAGACTTGATTGTGCAACTGCCCAGCTGATCCAACAAGCAATGAATAAGTGAGCGATGGTCAACAGTAAAGGAGTGGATATCACAGAGGGCAATTCAAAGAGGTTATAGTGCTGAGAAGTGAGAGACGCGTGAAATGAAATACAATGAGAAATAAAACTATTTGGGTTAGCACTACCTTGTTCTGTTTCTTTCTTGAAATGGTTCATAATTTTTTGGACTAAGTAGAAAAAAACCCAACCCTGTAATCTGGTAAGACAAAAACATTCCACTGAGGAAGAAAGTCACCTCATTCTTTTGGTCTAAAAGAAGATTCATTTAAAATCAGAATCTGATCTCTGAGATGAATGAGACCTCCAGAAATCTGCTTGGAAGACATGTTAGGTAGCATAAGACAGGTCACCCTTAGGGGAGAGAAGTACAGATTGTCAGATTTTTGTGTCTACTGAATCATTTGGGTCCACATAAGGCCTAACCCAGTCTTGTCAGCATGAGACTGAAATGACAGAAGGAAAGAATGAGCGAGTTTGATACGTAACGAGACCTCCTGTCACAGGAGCAGTGGCATGTAGTGAAATCAACAGTAGGGAGGATTCCCTTCAAAGTCTCACAGTAGACTTTCTACCCTTGAATGGGTTTGATTGGATTTTCAGCCAGTGTCCAGTCTGAGAAAGCAGAAGATACACAGACATTTCTATTACCGAGATAGCAAAGTTCAGATTTGAAACTTGAACAACCACTTCAAGGACTTCTCCCAAAAAGCATTAAAAGAAAGAGAGTTTGGGTGACCACAGCATCTACTAAAAATAGTCACATTTATTCTGGCTTCATGGAGGTTCTGACTAAAGGTACTTTACTAATTGGCTAGTCATCACTTGTGAGTTTTAGTTAGATTCCATGGTTTGCTACTGCCCTTGGGCCATTTCAAGTTAAGAACTTTTAGCCTCAGCAAGGCCTGTTGCCACACCTTCCAGCTTTCATGTTGTTTTCTCTTTGCCACTGTTCTCACAACAATAAATTGTCGAACCACAGTGAGCTTCTGTTAATTGATTTTCAGAATTCCTCATCAACTACATTCAGCCTCATAATACAGAGAAATGACTTTCACAAGGTCATGCAAGGAACTGAGTGGAGACTTTGACTGAGACCCTTGCTCGGCTTAGTCAGTGGAATATTTCTGTGGTCAGATTTGTTAGCACCTAGATGAGAGTGTAATCTGATCTAATAAAGCCATGAGACCCAAAACACACTTTGAACCTAAATCTATCAATCAATCAATGAGAATCTCCTTCAGCAGATGCACTGCTTGTCATCTGGAAACTGCAAAATACATTCTCCTCTCAGCTTCAAGTCTCTCTGGTGAAGCTTTCTTGCTGCTGAGCTGGGTGGTGCTAACAGGGCCACAGAGATGTAGGGCCCTTTACCCCTTCCTTCAAGAGACATCTGCCCTGCAAACAGTGCCACAAAGCAGCACAAAGGACCCGGCTTTGTGGGGCAGTTCAGATCTGATTTCGTGAGCCGATCCATTGTTTTTCCTTAAGCAAGTATGTAATAATGTTGGAATTTATGGATTAGTTAGACAATCCCTGATCTGCTTTAAACAGAACTAGTGCAGTTCCTCCCACAATGTCACTGACAAGGAGCACTGTGCAGACAGACTGGGCATGGACAGAGCCCTCTTAGTTTTTTTCTCTGTCAGTGCTGCAATATTTGCTAAGACACCACTCATTTAGTAAGTGACTGAGTTTAGGAAGAAATTAAAATTCATGTGCTGTTAATAACAACTGAGCTGCCCTTTTTTTTTCTAGTAAAACTGCCATTTTATTAAGGGCAGGAGGTGGAAGTTTGTCATATAAAAACTATCCCAAGGGTCAAATGTGGCTCACAGAAACCTGTCAGCCTGGCTTTCAAAAAACCCACTGTCATCAGATCTGAGGTTGTTCAGGGCTCTGAAAAGACTTGCTGTTGAAAATTAAGTGTGAAATTTGCAAATGATGAAGTTGAGCTATTTACCTTGTTAGTTCATCGTGTCTGCAAAAATATTCTCTTCCCTCCTGGTAACCTGGCAACGAATACACAGTGCACAGTTATTTTTACACAATTTGTAGGAGAGTTGCATTCAAATGCATGTCAGTGTCTTTATCTCATGACAGGCATGTACCAAACAACACTGCAAATGTTTGTTTATCCTGGCAAGGGCTGGATTTGTTTAGTATAACTTGCGTTAGTTTTGTCTAAGTTCTGAAGCAGAAAGAAAAATAACGTCCCTGGTTTTAGATCAGTGTTACAAATATTCTCTTTAGCTTTGTTGGTGTTAGGAGAAGTGACTATTAATGGACTGAGACCTGTGTCCTCTGCTATCAGATCCTCCCAGCCTCATGCACTGGAAACTTCTGAATACCTTTGAAGAACTGATGACATGGTCTGAGTCTGCAGCTTGCAGAGTATACACAGGCTGGCTGAACTGAAGAAAATGAAAAGCTAAACCAGCCAAGAGGATATGCATCGAGATAAATATCAGCTTCAGCAGTGGCATCAATTACATTCTCTACAACAGGAAATTAATGCTCGTTAGGTGGTAGAAATAAACAACTGGTCCTCTTCAAAAGTTCTCAGATGAAATGTTGGGTCTCTGAGGACTTTTTGGCAGACAGTTTAAATACCCAGGTTATTGTGAAATGAAAAGAAAACACTAATTCTTGTAGACGAAATGCACAGGACTATCCCCAAAACAACAGCAGGCTGGAGGCCACTCTGGAGGCTTTTGGTTTTTACTCCAACTTTATGCAGTCTCAGGGATGCAAGCATGAGTTAATGCCTGCAACCCAGAGGAGTACCTAGGCTTAGGCACTGACTCCTCTGCTTGGGTGCCCAGGTCCTGAGACAGTTGTTGTGTGGGATGGCAAATGATCTGTGTTTCTTAGCCATCTTTTGTGCTTTGTGTTACCTTTTTGATCCTCTCAATAGGCTGCTTGGGGCCAGACATCGTTCCCTTCATTGCTTTTCAGTTTGATGTGCAAAGGAAAATTCCTGTCTGGGTTGCTTAACCATTTAAAGTGCTTGGAGAGGGAGAAATAGAAAAAAGCACAGGAACCATTGCTACTGTGATACTGTGGCCCTTGGCTTGATGAAAACCAAGCCGTGCAGTTTGGGAACGTGGTCCTTGGCATCCTAAAGCTCTGGTTTTAGCAATACTACAGAGCACAGACTGAATTCTTCCTCCACCTTAGACTTCTTGGCCAAGATTACACCTCACTCAACCTCACTAATCTGTATGTATTTTATCTAGCTGAGATGTTTAAATTAAAAGTAACATAGTGTGGCCTCTCTCTGCAGTCAGCATAGAGAGGCAGGCACTTGCAGAAACTGATTCAGCTCTTACCTGAGCTGAGTTACCAGGTCTTGCAAAGGGGCTTCTCTCCCCAGTAGCTCTGGGGGACACAGAGAAGCAGAGGACACCTGACTTCCCTGTTTAAAGGCTGGTGAGAGTCCCATGTCTTACCTCACTTTGTACCTGTGGGATGGACATAAAGATCATGAGGAGAAAGAGACATTTCTTTGTCAGCAGCTCTAAGTGTAGAAATTAAACCCACAAAACATACACATTGGCCAAAGTACTGATTTTCCTTAAATGTGTAAGCATTCATGGTAAATGAACTTGCTTGCCTGCAGAAATAGCCTCCCTGTTCTCACATTCCCTCCAGCAGCCAGAGGTGTGACTTTGGGTGCACCTACTGCTTCGGCCACATCACAGGTCTGGGCATCTCCACCTTCTTGTGTATTTATTTATTTGGGTACTATGTCTTGTAATTAACTTGTCCAAATAATGCTGGGTTTTTTGGGTTTTGTTGGTTTGGGTTTTTTTTTTTTTTTTTTTTGGCTAGAGTTTTTCTGTTTATCTGACGATTAAGACTCTGAAAACACCAAAGTCTCACTTTTGTGCCTATGGTGAAATCCACTGCTGTGGTTGGGAGCTGCTGGGGATCCTCATGCAGCCATCCAGAGGCAGAAGGAGAGCTCCGCTTGCAGCCAGTTCAGTGGGAGCTGTTTGTTCCCCAGAGCTGCCTGTGTGTCCAAGGCAGCTCCCCTGCCCCCTCTTTCAACGCTGCTGCTGTGACACTGCCTCGCTCTTTCAAATGCAATCCCTAAACTGACAGGCATCCACCCAGAGCACTGCTGTCCTATGGCTTGGTTTTGGGCATGCTCTTAATGCTCACTCTTTCTAGGAAAGATTTGCTTCTTTTTCCTGTAAATGTGTGTTGTTTTCTGTTACATTCCCAAGGCCAAAACATTTCCCCACACTCAGACATGAATACTAACAGAAGTAAGCAGGAGCAAGCAGAAGGGTGTCATTATGGATGGTTGTATTTCCATTACTAATTTTAATATCATGAGAGCAAGTACCACGGTCCTCCCTCACCATACACAAAGATTTCCCACTGCCCACTGAGCCACTGAACCTCAGTTGTGTCTGTCTGCTGGATCTACCTTACAAATTCCATTCATTTCATATTGCTCCTGTATTATTCCTCTATTGACTCTGAGGCTTGTTTGAATTCCTATACCACTCTTTGCTCTCTCCTGCTTTGCCATGCATGCTGTTTAGCTGTGGCTTTGCCTTTCCAGAAAATGCCCTCCTCGTCCTCCCCCTCCTCCTTTAAAGTTTCAGATTTCCCTTCCTGGCAGCCAGCAAGGGGCTGCAGCATCATGCACCAGCCCTTGCGTCTGCTCTGCAACCACAGGACCTGATTCACCTCCTGCAAGCTGAGTAGCATGAAAGTAAATCAGCTGAGAGAGAGCTGGTTTGGGAATTGCAAAACACGGGGACACATGGTGAAACCAACACACGGGCTGGGTAATGACCAGCAAGGCTCTCAAGGAGTTTGCTGTTCTCCCATATATATTCCTTTTGGGACAGCAACGCTGAGTGAGACCTTTCAACAGATTAGCTCTGCCACATTGTTTAAACCAGCTTTGCAGGTTCCTTTGAGATGTGCTTAACCCCAAATCCTGAAGCTGCCCTTTACCGTGCCTTCCAGCAGGATCCCAACTTGGCAGGAGAGTTTTGTGCCTAATACCTAGGATCTACATGCAGCCATGCTTTGAAGAAAAGGTAAATCCAAACCTGAGCTGGAGTCTATCTCCAATCACCACCTCATCGTTTTCTTTTTCCTCCAGATCTGCACATTTGAGCACAGAAGCAAATTAGTCATCTCTCCTTCAGCAGGGACTCCTGCAGCCACCTGCTGAGTCTTTGAAAATCACCACTGTGTGTGTCTGGGTTTGTGCTGGGACAAGCAAATGCGTCAAGTGAGTTTAGAAACAAGAGTCTGAAGCAACTGTGTAGCTCCTCATCTTTGAGTTGCTCTTTTAGGAAGGCAATGGAGCTTTATTGGGGTTCAAGTGTTTGAGTGTAGAAGCTGTTTCCAGAACCCGTATCTCCAGTCCTGCCACATTAGGCCAGTATAATAACTCAGTGACTTCTGTTTTCAGAGCAGTGTGAAGTCTTTGCTGCAGAGGATTCCTGTTTCCTTTTGACATTATACAATATTTCCCTCCCAGAGCTCAGTGAAGTTCTGCTCTTTCTGAATTGTAAATGTTAAAAGACAAAAATTACTGTTCAGAGTGTTCTCTCTTGAAAAGATGTTTGCTTTTCACAGCTCAAACAGAAAACAGCTCAGTGCATCCAAGAACTGCCTCACCCTTTGAGCGTGTTCCCAGATCTCAGCCAAGAGCACTACTATGGAATAGCTGTGAGTAGCCGGAAGAGCATTGTGGGGATTGAGATGCAAATGAGCAAACCAAACAGCCCCCTTCGCTGCAGAGGTTCCCTGTCTCTCCTCCTTGCCTCGGACTTTTGAACTGGGGGAGCCCTGCAGCCGCAGCCCCGCGCTCTGCGGCTTGGGTCGGATGCAGAACAGTACCAGCACCTCGACGGCACGGCAGGCAGGAGGGGCTGTCAGAGCCCCCGCCTTGCTCTTCCCCAGAGGGAAATGCCACTGGATTCTCTGAGTTAAAAGGTGGAGAAGTGAAAGGCAGAGGTCTGCAGCCGTGACAAAACAGCACCTACTGTTCCATATCTGAAAAGTTCCCAGTTTTCAGGCAGTTTCAGAAGTTCCCCAGTGTAATGTGAGCAGCTGCCTGGGCACTTGGTTTTACCCAATGCAGAGAGTTATATTGCAAAAGGAACTCGGATACAGTGAGTCAGGGGCATGCAGGGGGCTGCATATATAAGCACATCAAGGAATAAAGCCATACAGTATTTTCTCTGTATGCTTTTCTTTCCAGCGTGGGGGAAGGAAGCAAAACATTCTAACAAACCTCCTTAGAAAGAAATGATCCAGGCACTGAGCTCTACAGCCCGTGCCACTGCACATGAGCAAGAGAACCAGGCAGCTTGCATTATTGCACGCTGTCATCACTTTGCTCAGTGCTGTCCCCAGTCCTAATTACATGTTTACACGTGTTGCATCATTGGGCATAATTACTGTAATTATGTTAATGCTTTATAACCAACAGAACAGTACCTGTAATTTACCAAATAAAAACGACATGAAAAGCTAAAGCCACAAATGGAAGGGGGTTACACTGCAAAGGATTTAATCCTCGGTGCAGAAGCAGGCAGGAAGCACTCAGAACTGGAATATCCTGGTTTAGCCATCGGGTCCTCCCAGACAGCACTTTGCAAGGTGTTTTAAAAGGCACTAACGAGGCACAAACTCTGAACGACGTGTAAATGTTTATTACTCATCCATGAATTCTCACCTAGAAAAATCTGTGCAGTGCCTTTACCAAAGCTGCATGACTGACACTTGAAAGAACAAGAGGAGACTGAAAAAACTCAGTGATCTGGAAAGATTTTTAACTCCTCCGCTATCTGTAAATGTACAGTATCAATCTCGACCCCCTTGTCGCTTCTTTGAAAGCAGCATGTGGTGCCTGGCATAGTGGAGCACAGGCTGTATGCAGCTGGATCCTCCCCTCCCGCCCCATCCCCATCTCCAGGGCTTTTCCCCCCAGTTATCTTGGGTCTATTTCGATGCCAGCACTTCCCTCACATCCTGGAAGGCATTGCTTTGCCTCTGGTTTCTCGCAGAACGGTCTCTGCTACCAAGGGTTAAGTAACCAAAGTCAACTGGGATAAACAGGGACATTAAACAAGACAAGGGCTTATCCAGAGTGCTCATTAAGTGCTGGAGAGTTTTACAAATAAGATCCAGTCCCAAGTGCTTCCTGGTTAAGTGGAGACACAAGAAGGTTCCAGCACGACTGTCAGCCTCCATCCAGCCAGGATCCGGGCGCGGGGACAGATCCTGCTGCGGGCAGGGGCACCGCTTGGTGTGCCTTGCAGGGACGGGCCAAGGGCGGCAGGTCTCTGCGGGCTCCCGCAGCAGAAACAGAGTCCCGGTGACTTTCCCGCCCAGATGAAACCCTCTGTTCCCAACGAGCTCACTGAGCATCACCCCTCCCCGCACACACCCGGCGGACTTGGGGCTCAGACCCTGACCCGGGCACCGCAGAGGGTCCGGGGGGGGGGGGCGGTGGCGTCCCTGGCCGTGCCCGCGGCAGCCCCCGATCCGGCGCCGCGTTTTGCTCACGCAACAAGTGCCGCCGCCGCCGGGGGAAGGACGGAGGGAGGGAGGGACGGAGGGGGTGGAAGGAGGAGCCCGGCCGTGCGGGCGGTGCGGGGGGACGGCCGCTCCCCGCCCCTCAGCTGAGAGTCCGCCGCGAGCGGCTGCGAACTTCAGAGCCGGGGCGGCGGAGCCGGGCATGGGGTAGCGCTCCCCGCCATGTAGGCAGCCTCCGGGCTCATCGCTCCCAGCCGCCCGCACCGCCGTCGCACCGGGCCGGGGGTCGCGGGGAAGATCATGCGGAGCGCCCCGGCCGCCGGGCTCCTGCCGCTGCTGCTGGGGCTGCGGCTGCTGCTGGGCGGCCGTGCTGCAGCCCAGTACTCCAGCGACCTGTGCAACTGGAAGGGGAGGTGAGAAGACCCTGGCGGGCTGGAGATGGGGTGGGGGGGGGGGGGTGTGAATCGGGAGCTGTCGCGTCCATCCTCCCGCCCCGTCGGGGGGGAAGAAGTCAGTGCCGTAGACAAAAGGGAGAGGCGTCCCGTGCGGAGCGGCGCTGGGCGCTGCGGTGTCCGGCCGGGGCGCGGGGAGGGGGCTGCGGGCAGCGTGGACTGCGGGGCGGCTCTGCCTCCCTCCGCGGCCAGCGGCCGGCCCCTCGCAGCGGGCTTCGCCGCGAAGAGGCGCGGGGGGGATGGAGCGGCCGGGGCGGGCAGCGCGGCTCGGGGGGCTGGGGAGGAGGAGGAGGAGGAGGGCGGTGCCATGTCCGCCGCGGAGAAGTTTCTCCCCGCGACCATCTTCCCCGCGCCGCTCTGTGCCGGCCGGGGTCGGGGCAGCCCGCGGTGCCTCCGGCGGTTTCTCCCTCCGACGGGGCTCGCTGGGGTCGGGACCGGGATTGCGCGATGCACCTGCGGAGCGCTCCCGCCGCGGCCAGCGCGTCCCGCCGGCCCGGCACCGGGTACCTGCCCCCCGCACCCCCTGTGCCCCCCGC